>JAPEUT010000248.1:0-42733 GCA_027946375.1 Neodidymelliopsis sp. IMI 364377
GGTTTGGGGTGAGAGGGAGGATGAGTGATTGGGATTGTGAGGAATGGGGGGTGGGTGTTTCTTTTGGTGGTGTTTGATGGTATGCGGTGTGGTATGGATATCTATCACATAAGTCATGGCAATGTATTTACTTGTAGGAAATCTTATTATCCAGATCTTGTCTAACTGGTAGGCGAGACAAAGAACCTCATTGCGTTGCTGTCGGCACCATAGGCACAAATTGACAACCTGAACCGCAAGAGATCGAGAACGGCGATACAGACTTTCGAGCATACGTGATCATTTTCAAAGAGCACTATAATGCAGCATTGGGACATAAGGAAGGGTTGAGTGATACAACGGCAGTGACTGCGTGTGACGATACTTGAGAAGAGAAACGCGCTAGCGACGCATCAGATACTTTGGTCTCTGCTTTTCCCGAACCTCACTGTCTTATAGACCGTCTTCAACAGCACTTGTGTCGTTAGTATAGAGTCTCTAACACTAGTCACGTCGTTGGTATATCAGAATGAGTGTTGACAAGCAGCGGTATCTAATGAAGATGTGAAATGTAGTATAAACCCTACCCACCCCGTCTTTCGAAACATTGCCACCCAGAGGTATCCTATCCCATCCCATCGCTCCATCATGCTAATGCCTCAATACTCTTAATACACTTCATACACAAACCGCCGAATCGATGTATACACTACCACTCAATTCCATGCACACCCTTCTGACAAGCCGCATTCTCAAAGAGAATCCGCGTTGGACTGTCTGGCATCTAACCAGAGAACCTGAAGCGCGAGGCCTCCAGCCTACCTAGGCCTTCTCTAGGTGCAACATTGCGGCGTCTGTAGCTGTTTGTGAAGTCTTGCAGAATAGTCCTGATCATTCTGACATCTCCAGTCTGAATGCGCTGGCGAATATTGTTCAAGAACCGCTCGCTCTCCTGGGGGGTGATACTACCCTGCGGCAGCATGCCAACCGTGTTGGCAACCCATTGGGCAACCTGCTCAGGCATAAGTTCGAACAGATCGAGAAGCACACCTGAAGAGTCTGCGAAACAACCCTCTGGGAAGCTGTACATCATGCCTGTCATGATGCGCTGGACTAGAACTTCACCGGCAGTCACAACAAGCTGCTTCACCCGGTTCTGTAGCTGCTCAGGAACTTCGTGTCTTGTATGATCAAAGCTGGACGATGGCGAAGCATTACGACCATATCCGAGCAGGTCGCGGAGGAAGTGTAGCGTAGCAAGGATGGGCTCCTCCTTGAGTAGTGAGAGCGCGTTGCAAGCTGCAAGAAGGATTGTCTCCATCAGTGGTGACATGATAGATTCGGAAGGGAAAAATAGTGCCATGTCAGAAGCAAGGCGGAAGTAGTCTTCGATCACTGCGAAATTGTTAATGGTTATATGTAGATCAGACTGGACCAAATACTTACAATCAGGGAGCTCGTCCGGTCTTACGACGTCGCTCAGCATCTTCAAGAATGTTCTCGCCTGCTGCTCGTAGAACTGGTACACATCGTTGGCCAGCCCAGTATCGACCTGCTCCATGCCTTGTGAGAATTCTCGCACAATGGCAGCGGTAGCCCAGAGGAAGCAACCTTGCCTTGACGCATCAAACCCTTGGGTTAGTCGTGTTGCGAGCTCAGGTAAGAGTGGGCGCATAGCCGTTCGGTAGGACAGCACCATGTACCGCCAGCAGCGGCATACACGTTCCAAGATCGGTACACTCTGGTTAAAATGGGTGATCAGATTGCCGAGCAGTGGAAACAGGTCTTGGCAGTATTTGACGGCAGGGTTTTCTTGGCCTGCTGGGATTTCTGGTTGTACAAACTCGACGAAGATTGTTACAAGATTGATTTTGTCTGCAAGCAGCTTTTGCTCTGGCTCGTCCTTGACCTGGTTGGCGATTGCGGCTAGATGCTGCATGACAGGGTCGATGTAAAGTTTCAGTGTCTGGTAAAGCTGGTCAACGGGCACCTTCGCTACCACCGAAGCAACGCCTTCTGTAATCTCTTCTTGGCTGCTGACAGGTAGCTGGTTCAAGTGCTTTTGATAAAACTGTTGGAGAGGAAGAATGAAGTTGACCAGCAAGCTCGCGCAGTCGTTGCAGAAGAACTTGAATGAGAGTGCAGCTGCCCGAATGACGTCTTTGGTGGAATGATCGAAGGCGGCCATGATGTAGTCGAGTTGAGGTTGTAGTGTGTCCGGGTGCTGCGCTGTCCATTCTGTGTATCGTCCAAGAGCCATGACAGCCTGGAAACGAAGCTTGTTGTGATCGGGAATCGATACAATGAGCGGGATAAGACGCGGTAGCATGACGTCTTCGTCCGGAGGAACCATACGGCCCATCGCTCTGACTGCAAACAATGGCGCTTCCAGCTTTTGCCATTCTGGTACGCTGTTGGGTCCGGCTTGAGATCCATATGTCTGCACCCATTGCTGAATGAGATCGTACGGCTTCTGAAGGCACTCAGTAACACCCATAACTTCGCAACAATCCTTGAGAACATCTCCCATTTGATGACGGAATTCTCTGAACTTTTCCTCTTGTTCGCGATCGCCCTCGAACAAGTCTTTCTCGTCCCCACCCTCAGGCCTAGGGTATTCCAGGTGCCCGATCATGATATCGATGAGCTTCGAATATATGTCCAAACTCTGCATACGGGCCGGTGTGTACTTCTCGATTGTCAGATACTGCTTCAGGTCGTACCAGAACTTGAAGGTATGAGAAATTGCGTCTCGCTCTTTATCAAGCGCCGCAGTCTCAAGCACCGCTTCAACAAGAGCCCGGAACTCGGTTGGCAATCGTGCAATCAGCAGAACCCACGACTCTCCAGCTTCTGCGAATATCCTGGCAATACCCTTGAACTTCTCTGAGTCTTCCTCCTGAGCAGCTTCAGCGAGCTTAGGTCGAAGGGCAATTACTCGAGGGTACAATGCCAGGATAGACTGCATAGCCTCATCTACATCTCTTGTCTCCGCGATAAGAGCGCTGAGACACTCAACAGCAGCCTCAAATGTGTCGTCATCCGCGGACAAATCGTCGATGATGATGGCCAGAAGTGGGGAGTTCAAGATGGAGTCTAGAGGAATCTCGCGCATCCAGGAAGTGATACAATTCAGCAGCTGGGGGTTGCGTGCGGCAGCCGCTGTGTCTGTTAGCGTGATTCGTGGGAAGTAGTTGATTCAACAACATACGCGACGATGTGGCATATTGGACGAGGAGCTTTAGGGCCTGCTCGGCGTTGTCCTCGATCAATTCGGCCGTCCTCATAGTCAACTCGTGTTCCTGACCACCAAACATTAGACTCTGACTCTGATATCATGTGTCGGGACCGTAGAAGGGTGCCGTAGGCTGAGGTTGGGTTGTGGGTCGACCGGACGTACTGTGAGAGCGATCTTTCGTCCATGCGTGACTTCTTCAGGGAGGACGCGGAGGAAATCCAAGACGCAAGGCAGCGTTGCTGGGTCAGCTCCAAGAGCGCTGACGATGTCTGAGAGAACGTCCTTCCACTCTGTCATTTGGATTGCCAAGTTCGCCAGACAAACGCACAGCGTCAGTCTTATGGGCTTAGGTCCAGCATGGAAGATGGTCAGATTCCTCATGATAGAGGCTCGGAGTTCTGGCAGCTGTTCGCGGGGTATTTGGTGGAGGTCGTATACGATCTGGCTGGGTCAGGAAGGAAGCACAACGGTAAGCAGAACGGACCTACCTTGCCCTTCAGCGTGGTGGCAGCGAACAGCTTCGCTGCAGCATCCACTGAGCTTGACTCAAGCATAGCCAACGTTGTTGTCCATGCCTCTTGCTACGACCCGTTCCGTCAGCCCTGTCTGCCCACATCTTCGCCCGCGCCCAACATACCGACTTCTGAAACTTTTCAAGGAACTCGTGCGCCTGCTCTTTCTGTGCGCGGTTTGACCCGGATTGCATGACATTATGGGCGGCCAGCACAGGCTCATAGACCTGCTGGGCTCCGTTTGTGGCCATGACGAAGGAGGAACCGGGGTGATGGTGGGGGGGAAGTCGTAAGGAGCGTGGTGGGGAGACGGCGGGGTATTAAGTGTGTTGCTTCATGCACCGGCGAAGTGAGAGGCCCAGTAGTATTGACTAACGGAAGGGTGCAGGTGTGCGGTGTGCGGTGTGCGCGAAGTTTGTTTGGTTTGTTCGGGGTATGATGAGAAGTTGCATAAAGTGACGGACGGCGGTGGATTGCGGTAATCGCGCCCGCCCGCCAAGGCCAGCCTTGTCACTTCCCAAATTGTTCGCGGAACTCACAGCTACACCTCCGACGACCCACCGCAGCGCCTTGAGACCCCGACACTACCCTCACCTCGACACTGCACTGTTCTCGGCTCGCCCATTCAAAGTGATATAATCCCCCCAAAATGAATCGTGGTGGTAAGACTGTCGCAATCGTAGAAACAATGGCACTGCTAACGAGTCCCAGGCCGCGGTGGAGGAAAGGGTACGACCAGACGATGCGCAACACCTAGCGAGCCACAGCGCTGACCTATCACAGTTCTCCTTCCTCCTATCAACTTCATCTTCAAGCTGCTTCAGTCGCGCGCCACAGTCTCCGTATGGCTGTACGAAAACCTTGGTCTGCGCATTGAGGGCAAGCTTAGGGTACGCGCAGGAGCTTACAGCATGGGTTGCGTTGGATGTTAACAGTGCACAGGGCTTCGATGAGTTCATGAACCTCGTCATTGACGACGCTGTTGAGGTCTCCACAAAGAAGGACGCGCCTGAAGAGAGGCGTAAGATTGGACAAATCCTGCTCAAGGGCGACAACATCTCTCTTATTCAACAAATCCAATGATCGCGGCCGCTACAAACTGGCATCGGAGCCTCTCGATTCGTACCCTGGCTCTACAGGAAGAACGCCGAGATTGACGAATGCAAAAGGTACTATGTGGTGGAAGGAACCAGTTTGGAGGAAAACCAGCTTAGGGGGGCTTTGAATTATGCGCGACGAAGCTCGCCATCACCAGTGATTAAGGCGTCAAGGCGAAAGTCGGATTGGTCCATGGGGACTGACTCGTTTGGCGGAAGCAGCTGCTCGGTCAAAGAAAGACCAACTTTGACATGGTTAGTTAGCCCATCAGCCATGTTGGAATAACAATCAGTAATTCTTACCGCGAAAAGGCATGCGCGACACTTGTTGACATCGACTCAAGAAAAAGTCATAGAAGCCTTTGCCGTGTCCAAGTCGACCGAAGCCTGAGTCAAATGCCATGCCAGGCATCACGATCAGATCCAAGCCGTCAGTGATGTGTTGAGTCTTCCCGTCGGTAACGCCAGTGGTGCCGAAGCAGTTCTTACGCGAAGAGATGGAGTCTTTGTCTGGTGTAGGAATGCCCCACTTATCTGCCTCGAGTGATTCAAAGTCGTTCATGGAAGACAATTCTACCATGTCCATGATAGACTTTGGCTGTCCATTGATGGGTTCATTGAGGTTGTACGTGTAAGGAATGAAGACCTTCTTGCCCTGGTCAAGAGCATCTCGCACAATGTTCGAAGTGTTGATCTCGCCAGTAGGCATGGACAAGTATACGCTAATCCGCTGTGCAGCCTTGTACTCTGGCATGGCTAATAGAGCTTTGGTGGCATGAGTAGCTGATGATGGTCAATTGAGCTGCAATTACAATTTGCACATGAGGAGAGGTACTTTGAGTAACCGCTGCTGCATCAGAGACATCCTTCAGTATAGTTTTGATCTTCTTTCTCATCTCCTTCTTCACTGCTACCACGGCAGCCATGATGAAATCAACTGTCATTGTCAACGGTGCCAGAAACAGCTGTACGCTTCCATACTCACTGCCAAGTTAACCAAAAATGTGAAGAGACAAGATGCAAGCACAGACCAGTATTGATGAAGGGAAGACGAATCGACAGATATCGATAAGTACAACGCCTGCGAACCCCAAGCGGTTGTAACGGCTCGTGCTAAAGTGCGGGCGGTGATGTCGATGCGACGCTAGGGATCTGCAACTAATCGCACCAGCCCCATCCCGCCCTGACATCCCTGTCATTTGCCGCCTCCTTTGCGACTGCATTCAAGATCCAGGAACGCAATCACACCAACACTCGACATCGTCAACACCCACGACACACGCCCTGCACACCGCGCACGCGCATATCCCCCACGACCACTTTCGTTTGAACGTTTAGAGAAGGGAGCCATCATGGTATCGTTCAAGGCAGTGCTACTGCTCGCCGGAGCGGTGATGCACGCGCATGCCCAAGACTTTACAGACCTCGTTGGCACATGGAGCAGCAAATCGAACTCGACATTCACAGGCGACGTACGCTCTTCAAGTCACACAACAACAATACCACAGCGCTAACTGCCGAGGAAGGGCTTCTATGACCCCGTCAAAGACAGTTTCACCGAGCCCAAGCACACCGGCATCAGCTACTCCTTCACCGCTGATGGCTTCTTCGAGGAATCCTACTACCGTGCCGTTGCAAACCGTACGTCCAACACCACCCGTATGCTGTAGCCATATCACAGTAGTGTGGGCGGAAGAGCAGTTACAGCTAGAACGCGCGACTAACGCACCAGCAGCAACGAAACCCAAATGCCCCAAAGGCATAATCCAATGGCAACACGGAACCTTTGTCAAGAATGCAGACGGATCGCTCAAACTCTCACCTATCAAAGTCGACGGGCGTCAATTGTTCTCTGATCCTTGCGCCTACGACAACGCAGTGTACACGCGTTACAACGCAACCGAAAAGTTCACGGTACATTCTCCTCCCCTCTCCTTCAACCTCTGCACCCCACTGACACACCCCCCAGCGCTACGAAGTCCGCATAGACGACTACCACAAGATCAAGCGCCTGAATCTCTACAAGTTCGATGGCTCTCCTCTCATGCCCCTCTACCTCGCCTACTCGAGCCCGAAGATGCTGCCTACCACTACCCTCAACCCGCTCGTCACCGCCACTGCGACGGCAAAAGCCAAGCGCGGCTTGCCTGTCGATCACGAAGTACTGTTCCAGAAGAGCGGCAACATGGCCGACGGCGTCTTCTGGGCAGGGTGTCTGGCTAGCGCGGCGGGAGGATTACTGTGGTGGTTTTTCTAGGCGCTGACAGCGGACGAACAAGGCAATCGCCATGACATGGAGCAACTATGAAACGGTGTTTTGGAGTTGAATACGTCAACCTAGGAACCGCTGGGTGGTTTCTGTTTTATTTAGATCCCGTACTGTTTACTTTGATTTGATCCATATACTCTTTTATACCACATCACATTGGATAGAACGACGGGCAAAACACGATTTTTCGAATAGCGTAGCGGTCCTTCCCCCCTTCTTTGCATTAGTCTTCTGCATCAAGAAATCTATCTATCTATTTTTCCAACCTCTTTCTATTCTAAGCGTGCGTGTGTCCTCCTTGCACTTGTTTTAGGAGTCGGGGTATGTTGTAGTGCTACCATTCTATGCGTACTTTTGTAGAGACAAGAACTGTCCCCCTGGGTGAGGATGGATGGATCTTTTTGGAAAGGAGCGAGTGGGTGAGTAGAAACAGTGAAAGTGGGAAGCTGAGAAAATCCCAAGTGTTGGATGAGGAGGAGGAGGAGCCGTGACGTAGTTTTCTTGGGGTGTGAATGGTTCTGCGCTGTCAAGAGTCCTGGAGTTGTGCGTTGGTCGGCGTAAGTGCGCTTTACTCTCGGTGGTTCTGGTAGGTTTGAATGTCTCTTGCTGGTTGAAGAGTTGTGGGATTCTCTCTGCTCTGCATCCTCGTGGTCTTTTCTCATATCCCTATTCGCACTTCCGCTTACGTTCATACCTATTCACGTCTCTCCCTGTGATCAAAGTCCGACCCTCTCCATCCCTGCCTGCAAATCTTCTTCCGTGCCTAGCAGATTCATCGCCCAAGGCACCATCCTGCTTCTCACCAGGAATCTCTTCTCTTCTTGCCTGCCATTCTCTCCCGTCTCTTGCTCCCTCCCACTAATGTCCGCAAATCCTACATGCTCATCCTTTCCTTCCCCTCCCATCCTCGAACCCATGCCCACAGCATCACCTTCCTTGTCTCTCCAATTCGGCGTACTTTCCCTCTCTTCTTCCAGCACCAGCGGCCCTTCTTCGTTCGCCCTTCGTGTCTTACGCTTATACGGTGGTCCCCTCCCCATCTGCGCCGCTCTCTCCCACGCAGTCTCAACGCCCCTCGCGATGATACCGGCGGACGCCCAACCTGTTCTCCGGTCGATTTCGAGGAGTCGGGTGATGGTCCACTCGCGTTGTGTCGGGTTTTGGTACTGGATGCCTGCGAAAAACAAGCCCATCGTGGCCTCTTGCAGAACAGAGCCTAAGAAAGGTGACAAGTCTTCGGTCAGAGGGAGCTGCATGCCTGCCGTTATGCGGCCAATGAGAACCGCGTAGGGGCTGGTGGCTTGGGCGCAGACGCCTGCAGCCATCATCATGGCGGGTGGCATGGCAGGATGGGCTCGTAACAGGATGATTTTTGAAAGATGGAGGAGTGTCCATAAAATGCTTATATCGTAGCTGCGGTGGACAAGAGCGGGGCCGAAGGGTGTCATCGTGCTGGTCTCTCCAGGTGGGATGACCTGTAATTCGGAAGGCAGAGGAGCAAATGAGTCGGTGCCAGTCAAAATCTGATTTATCGATGCGTGGGCGGCTGATATGCTCTCCCACTCATTGATTGCGTTTGTGTATGCGGATGGTAGGTCTGCGTACTTCGAATGTGTTGCATTTGGTGTTGTAGGTGACCGTTCAACCTCTGGATTAGCATACGTCGTGGTGAGCGGTGCGTGAGGTCTAGCAGGAGCCATGCCATAGAAACTTGGCATTGCAGGTGGCTGTCCAACAGATGGGCTCTCTTTTGACGTTGGTAAGGTACCTTGTGGTGGAACTTGTGAAGAGCTAGAGCCTGGTGGAGGCCCTCCCCTCCACCCTGGGGGTGGTCCTTGCATGTGAGGGGGTCCACCCGGAACTCCGGGTGGTTGACCTCTACCCATGCCTGGTGGTGGGCCGCCGGGCATTCCAGGCCTTGGGCGCCATTGTCCGCCATCAGCCTGCACTTGTCTAAGCTTTCGCTCTCGATCACGGGCTGTGAAGTCAGCTATGCGACCAATGAGCAGGACAATGTGGTCGTGGGATCCATAGAGTGCATCAGTCCGGCCTAGTGGTGCTCGTGGTGGGCAGTCAGACCACTTGCGGTATACCATGCTATGAACGTCAGTCATAAGAATTCGAAACGTGTTCAGAAACTTACATCAATGGATTACCACTCACGATACTTTGATACATGTCGTGGCGACAGTACCACCAATATAGATCCTGAAAGGTTTCAAAACTCCTGAGGTCGAAGTTGCCGGGCAGTTTTGTCTTCGTATCCTGCCTTGTGCCGTTGTCTTCAAAGATCATGCCAAAGTCATCATAGTTGACTTGTTTTCCAATTATAGTGCTCACCAGATTCTCGTCAGGCCTGAGATCTCTTTCTCGAAGTTGTCTGTTAAACTGCTTCTGGTCAATGAGCATTTCCGGATTCTGCCGTGGAAACTGTCTCTCCTCAGCATTCAGCGCAGCCTTTAGAAGTCGGGCCTCCCGGGTCAATGAGCGGAAGTCGAGCTCGCCTAGAAGCTGTGCAGCGCCGATGAGATGGGTCGACCACTTGGTATGCTCAGCTGTCCAAACCTCGTAGAATGCGAGCAGTAAAGACGTTGCTAAAGTGGGTATCGAGAGGCGCAATTTTGGATGCCCCAACGATCGTCCCAGACGTTTCAGAGAGTAGGCGTAGTGTTTGTAAGAAGGTGTTATAGATGCTCCTTGAAGTCTTGCAATGTGGAGGCTTGACAATGCAAGCATAGCATGCAGCAAGCCTTGGTGGTTGAGAGCCTTTAGAGGCAGTATGTATGTCCATAAACCTTGTTGTGCTGGTGGGGTCGAGCCCTCAAAAATCAAGGATGAGTTTCTCGGATTTCGCTCGTAGATCGATAGACTCGGTCCCGTCTGGAGTGAGATCAACGTCAGCAGTTGACTCAAATTCTGGGATGACAGAGCTGCAACACAGAGTTCAATGCGAAACGCACTGCTGTAGATGCTTCATGGCGTGAGCGGACAGTCGTGTCTTTTAGCAACTCTCGTAAGGAAGCGTCGAGAGATGTGAACCCTGAACGGAGCGCAGAGGTCTTGTACTTACCACATGGATAAAGTGCGCAAAAACTCGTGCAGTCTTAGGATTTCTCAATGGACTCGCCGCATACTCTGGCTTGTAACGCGTCAAGAGACCATCATACAGAAATGCATCATAGCGTCTAACACCAAGCTCGCTAAAGTTCTCAAAATGTATGCGACGGATGAGTTCGAACTCTTTGCTTGCGACCATTGTGTTCTCATTGTCTCCATCTTCTCTGTCGATCATTTCTTCGTCGGACTGTACGTCCCAGTAATCGTCATCTTCGTTTTCGACCGCGGCCTCGTCGAGGACCTGAGTTGGACTGACATGATCGTCACCGGCAAACCCGCTACGAAGCAGTCGCGCTTGTCCGTTTTGTGGGTGTAATATTGGGGAAGGCTGTTCTGGGGCTGACGTCAACGATTAGCTGTTTGGTCGAATGCAGGAGGCACAAGGTATTAGGCTCGCCACTTGTGAGCGTACGTTGATAGATGGCAGACACGTTCTTAGATGAGAGTGGTGACTTTAAAAAAGAGCACTGAGAACAAGTAATGATAGTTATTGGGGTATATGAGGTATGTAACTAGACGTGAGACATACCGAGAACTGGCTGAGGTAAGTATTTTACATCCGCAATCATATCATGTGAGGGTATCTGGACAGGTTGATAACTAGAATGAGCATAGTTTGGGTGAGAAATCGCTGGAAAAGCATATGCGGCCTCGCCCACACCGACTGGACTGAGCTGGGAATAATAGCTGGGAAATTGTGGGTGGTTGCCGTATCGTTGTACAGCTGGCCGTTGTGCTGCAAATTGAGAGAAGTGGTTATCTCGTGGAGATGTCTCCGGGTGCTGAAGATATGAATTCTGGTCTTCGCTGTGTGTTGGAGAAGGATACTGTTGCTGGTACATCGACTGAGTGGGCAGCGCTTGTGACGTGACAAGCTTTGTGTCGACGAATGCATCGTACGACACGGGTACCTGTTGATGCAGGCCCTGGTTCTGCGTATATCGCTGAGAATCTGAGAATGTGGTACTCTGGTTGTGGCTATATTGATTCTGGAATGTAGGGTGTACTGGCGAAGTCTGTGGAAAATACGAAGCGGCTGTTGTAGAATTGTGAAGGTGATGGAGGGGTGAGTGAAGCGGCTGTTGATGGTGTGGTGATGGTAGTGGCTGTTGATAGCTCTGGTCAGGAGAGTAGCTGCCAGGTCCTCCAACGAGCACTTGTGAAGTGTGAGACAGCCCGACTGCGTTGGCCACGTCCATGTCCGAGATGTCGAGGCTGCTCGAGAGTCGAGGCTGGAGGGGAGCAGGCGCATGTTCTCGAGCCTGGGTGGCTGGCTGAGGAGCCTGGTACGGTTGATTCCGTGTACCAGGAAGCATCGAAGTGTGATACTGTATGGTGCTGACCACGCCAGGATGGTTGGGCCAGTCGCCAATGGGAGGTTTGAAGACTACTCGCTGATTGTAGCCTTCACACTGCCGCTTGGATTTGATACAATTGGCACAAGTCGGACGCTCTTCACCACACTTAATGCGGCGTTTACGACATGTCAAGCAACCAGTCTTTGTCCTTTTGCGCATCTTGGTAGCGGCTGCTGAGCTTGAGCCATTGTCGGTTGGTGAGACGTCACCGGCGGCGCCCGGTGGTGACTTTGACCGGGCGTTCGCCATGTTTGAATGGAAGCGTCTTGGAGGATGTTGATATGGATAGCAGATGTGTGGAAAGGACCAATCTGTCACAGTGGTTCAGGGAAGGGCGATGGGCCGTGTACTTGGGGGAGACGCCTGATCTTGAAGCAAGACCACACTAGCCACCGCGGACAGATGATTGTCCGCTGGGATGCGGGCACGGCAGTGCCAAGATAGGGAATAGGTCCAGTTGCGTCGATCGGTAGTCGGTGAATTTCGTGGGGCCCAAACGGTAATGGTGGGATGGGCGTAGTTTGACGTGAGTAATAGGTTGACAGCGTCGCCTCTGACTGGACGATGGCGAGGGCTGCTGCAGGGCAGGAACGAGACGACGTAAAAGTTAATAGTCCAAACTCTCGGGAACCCATGTGGGGAAATGGGCTTCTGTGTGGGTTATAGGTACTGGATCAAGATGCACGCACCATGTGTCAAAACGCCGCTGAAGAGACCCAAAGAAGCAAGCGGCAAGCCGCCGGTCGGCAGACAGGACAGTGAAGGCTGTACTTGTTAAACCGGCACAGCCAGACACGGCCACAGGCTGAACAGGGTGGTGTGGATGGGCAGGCTAGATCAGAAGTGTGAGCTGTGCTGCTCCGGGCGGCGCAGGGGTCAGTGTGTTCGGATCGAGATGGTCAATTGGTCTCTGATGCAATTGCTGCGGAGACGGACACGGACTGGAGCAGTGAGTAGGTGGATCGCAGAGGAAGCATGTTTCTACTCGGCAGCGCCGCAGCGGTAGTGCGAGGTGCGAGTGAGGTGCGTGCCGGGCGGCCAGGATGGTTGATGGCGCGCGCTAGGGCTGTACGAGTGCACCGCACCCAGGAACCACAGTGAAGATGGCGGCTGTGGTCTGTGTGAGCGACCCAGGGATCATGGATCGCTGGGCAGTGGGCAGCTAGGCTAAGGAGAGGGGTACGCTGTATCAGCTCGCTGTTGAGTCGTGTGTTGAGTGACAGCGCGCTGGAGCTGCAGTGATCACATTCTTTCTGGATGCCGGCTTCGGCTTCGGATGGCTCCATGCGTCCACCCAGGTCGAGCCCTTGCCGGCGCCGAGGTTCTTCCAACGTCAACAATTACTCAGGTCAAAGAGCCGTCTTCTCCAACATGACGCGTGCGGAACGACGTGTGCTGGGCTAGTCGACGGGCAGCGTTGACGTCGCGGTTCGCGCACCTCCTACATGGTCACTGGTGACGCTACCGTCTACCTGAACCTCTAGTGGAACGTGGGATTCGGAGGAGGCTGGCGCAAACCCAGCGCGCACCAACAACCGTACGCCAGCAGATCGTGCGCTATGTCCGAACGCCATCCAGCGTGACAGCTCCCGGCAACTGCACGTTATTTGCCTGTCGTCGAGCCTCAGAGCCAGAGTTGTCTGGACTCTGGAACATGACTTGAGCTGAGCTGCAGCCCCTTCTCCCCATGCAGCGCTCCACTCCAAGCAATTCGACCGATGTCAGTCCCCTGCCTCGACCGTCTAACAGAACAGAACAATCGTATCATTGATACGGCGCAGAACTGCATCTGATCTTGGGTTCATTAGCCTGGAGCCACACCAGGGTGGGATTGGCGTCACTGGCTACGGCCTTGTCTCATGCCTGCCGCGCTGCGTTAGCGCACAAGCTTCCTAACCGTGGGCCCTTCAACCTTACCGCCAACCCACAATTTCGGAGTACCGCTCGTTCGTGGTAGAGATGTTCAGGGTACCCATATTGATGACCTGTTCGTCATGGGCCAAATATGCAAAGACAGCAATTTGCGCTGGTGGCGTTCGAGCCAGCAAGCTGAACTCTGGGAAGCAAGACCCTTTGACCCTTTGCCAGCCGTGCGGTCCCGCGTCCCTACCCGCTTACGCGCATCCTCTTATGATTTTCGCCCAGGTTATGCCTGGATCCGACGATTGGGACATCGGGTTGTGATTAGGTATGACATGATCAAACCCCTAAAGCACTTGGCCGACGGCTGCCAACTTCCCCCTGGAACCTGCATCAGGCGCATGTAGGGCGTATTGTTCTGCTGACATCTCTGCTGGCAAACCTGTCAAAGGCTGAAGACGAGACCGGCTGAGGCAGCAAGCGCTGGTGATCGTCCAGGGATATTAGCCCCGAAATACTTCTTCCATCATGATGGACGCCTAAACAAACCTCAAGATTCTGACTCTTGTCTATTATTTCGCCTTGGACACGAGCGATCTACCTCGACAACAACGGAGGTGCAACCTATTCCATCTCACCGCAAGGCGAGCAGTATCTGGACGCCGAACTATGGAAGACAAGGGCAATATATTCCGGACGAATGACACCTGCCTTCCAATAATGTGAAGGTTGTTCAAATGGCCTGACTCGAAAACAATTGTGCCAATACCAATCTAGTCGCCATTTGGTCATCTGCCATCTTTCTTGACCGGTACAGCCGGTACATAACCCCACACCTAGCCGTCACTATCAAACACTCAGCGGCTAAATTCTATCCCGCAGAGGGTCGTTGACGTCTTTGCTCTGATAAGGTCAATGGCGACACGATTCACCCACTCCGTGATCGTGGCCGCGAATACAGGCAAACCGCCATAGCCATTTTGGTTGTACAAGCTCGCAATGTTCCGAATAAGCAGATGCTGCATACAAGGTGTGGCGCCTCTAGCTTCTATCGATTAAGAAATAAATAAGATCAGCTTCCGTCCCACCCGTTCCTTCGGTAGCATCCAAGCGCGGATGTCATCCGCAGGTCAAGGCAACGTCTCAAACTGATGGCAAACGGACCGCAAGGAATGAGGACCAATGTGCCCGAAACCGCTACGAAGGCGGCCTCGATCGTGGCTGGAATGCTGCGACAAAAACTGCACATCCACTTGCGCAAATAGCTCCGAAAGCAAAGCACGATGTCCCATGACGCCTGCATCCTTCCATGTACTCTGGTCATGGCAGACAGGGGTCGAAATATCTGGAGCTGTGGCTTCCACGAGAGATGGCCTGCACTGTGCATCTGGCGGACGGCGACGCGCGAGCGAAACTATTGCCCAATCTGGCATAAAGAAGCGAGAATGCGCTAGCTGTCGGAAGCTTGATCTTGGGGAGCTGCTAACTGAAGATCCCCACCCGTCATTAACTACGAAGCCAAGTCCACCCAACGTTATGGCTTCCTCACGTGGCGTCTAACCGTTCCTGTCAGGTAACGCGAAAGGCACGTGCACCAGTCTGAGAGTGAATTGGGGGTCAAAGGGATCAGCCTGCCTCATGATACCTCCAAGCATCAATCTCAGCCTTGAGTCTTGTCATGGAAAATGGAAACAGGCCAAATTCAACAAACTCGAGAACTTCTAAAGGAGCCCCCAAGCCAACGGGGGAAGCCGTTATATCTACTATTCGTCTATTTTCGCTTACCCACGTATCAGACAAATCTTACTTACGCCTACGCGTAATCCAACTGGTCCAGATGCCAGATGCCGCTTCTGTCAGGCCTCTCGCTACTGTTTGTGGTCATGGCCAATCAGTAGCGTGCATAGGCCCAGGTGTCATCGCAACAGTGAACCCTTTCACAGTTCAAGGACGTAAGGTCTCAACTACCTTGCACGATTGAAGGATACTAAGATGAGCTTGACCAGAGGCTTGGCTGTTCATTGTCATACAGCACTTTCCTGAAGGCTATTTACTGCATCGAGGAATCACCGACTAACCACTTGCATCTCTTTACCTTCTTGGCTTGGGCTCTCAAAGTTCCGCGGAACGGTCCAAAAATTGTGGGATTCTTTGTCCGTCCAGTTCCTACCGATACTTTAGAGCTGTTCTGTCTCAACATGCCATGTACCGTTTGCAGCAGCTTCTCCATTAGCTCCAAGCATGATGTGCTCGATCCTCACCGAGGCCTCGGGGCCGGCTCCCAACCATCTTCCTCCCACAGCATCCTGCTGTACAAGGTCTCACCACGGCCAAATACCATGATCTCCCTCCAGTGCACTAACATGACCAGGATGCAACTCCTGCTAGTCTTGCAGCCCAAATCGGCACATAGATCCCAGCAATGCCTGACTTGTCCTCCTTCGCTTCAGCGAGCATCCTCCGAATTCGCTTCCGGTTCGGACCGTGGTCTCCGGCTCCAGATCCTGGGGAAATTCTGACCGTGCTCGCTCACCCTTGTTCACTCGACTCTCGAGGCAAGTGCGTTCACCACGCTGGAGTGACTTGCTGTCTCGTGCGAAGTGTGAGTATAAAGCTGTCATCCATTGGATTCGATTCAGTGTCGACAGGTGTACGCCTCGTTGGATTTTGGCGCCTCAGCTTGGAGATCTATTGACGGCAGATAGGGTCGGGTACGGTACCAGAAGGTATCACTCACTCGTGTGGTAAAGTGGGCCTTGATGTGAAACTGCTCAGCTTTCCATCTTAAGAGAGAAGGAAAACGTCAGATACAAATCTTTGATGTCATCGAAACGATTTGTTGCTGCGAATCTTCGCAATGTTAGATCTTCGGAAGGGGCCGAATGTATATTGATTACCACTGCGATCCCTCTTCGGTATATCATGAAGAGCTTCCAATCTTCCAGTCACAGACTTCTAAGGACATGTCGTCCTTAAGAGCAACGACATATATTCGCGCGACATCAATCAAGTTGACAGGCAAATTCGTTCACCTGACAGCTGACTGTCTCAAATCAACCTCAGTAGCACTCGCAGAAATTTTGAATCTCATTGTGCTTAGATAGCATCCACTCCAAGACGTTGTCCTTGCAGACTTACTCTACCTGCTTCTCACGTCTCCTCTGATCAGTACTGATGTAATACACTCCATTTCTCGCCTGAATCAAAGGGTCCTTCGATGCCACAATCCCTTGGATACCACCTCTATCTGGTGTAGGGCTAAAAGCAATCTGCTTTTGCTTTGCGACATTGTCTTCTGAGACTTTTTCAATCATCAGCTTGCCCACTGGAACGAACGTTGTACTTTTGTATGGAATGGTTGCATCGTCGAGGACATCGTCAGGGTCGGCGATATGAGCTTGGATGGTGAAGACGATGGGCTTGGAGGGAAAACGCTGCTGCAGGTCGTTTTCGAGATAGCTCTGGCCTAGCTTCTTCAGCTGTTCGGGATCGTTGGGGTGGAGGTGTTCGCCATCTGCTGGGTCGAGACGGTAGCGGATGCTTGTGACCTTGCCATCTTCGTTGGTTAGAACGTGGGTGTTAGGCTCGTAGTAGGTAATGGTGCCGTAGTTATAAGGGTTTGGTTTCGGTGAGTTGACGAACGTAGCAGCGGATGGATGGCTGGAAAGAAAGGCCCCAAAAGAAGCAGAGGCTTTCTTGAAGGTTTCCGTCTCTTCGATAGTGTCCCCACCTGCGGCTTGAGCTTTTTGAAGCAGGGCTTTAGTAGTCTGGAAACCACGGAACACTTTCAGGAAAGCGAGGAAATCCTCGCCAGTCCTCGTTGCGAAACCGTTGAAAGTATGGCTGATCAAATCGGTATGTGTGTCTTGATCGATCAGAAAGCGAACGGCTAGACCTTTCGGTGTAGCCCCGTCATCGACGTCGGGAATATGTGGTATGCCACCGCCAACAGAGAAGCGAGCAATAACTGGAGTTGAGGCTTTGTTGAAATGTGAAGCTACTGAGAGTGTTTTGGCTTGTTCAGTGGGGGTGAATGTGCCTTCAACTAAGAGGCCTTTGGCGTGAGCTAGCAAGAGTAAGCTCAGTTCAGACTGATTGAATGAAGGTTGTGTACTTGTCCGATAACCTGTGTGCTTGCCAAACAACCGTTGCATCTCATCCACCAACTCTTTGGGTAGTGTGTTATTGGAGCATGCCGCGCCATTGGCACCGCTGTTCGTAGCATTATCGACTTGACCAGACATTGTGAGGACGATGATAATCGTTAGATGCAATTGTCTTGCATCTCGTCTGGACAAGAGCACCGCAGATCTATATGTGAGCAATGAGGCGCAAGACAATCGTTTACAAAAGCACTGTCAGCTTGACGCTAGTCAGACAGGCTGAGCGATCAGTTCCCGAGAATATGGCCTGTCCTCCTCGACCTAGGATCTATTTTGCAATACATACAGTCACGGTCATACGGGATAACATTGTTTGGATTAGGAGAGCAGACCGGAGTTGCTCCCAACGTGGACCTGCATTATCGTTACACCGTCAGAGCTAACAATAATGCAAATCTCACGGCTTTACCTTATTTGCCTGATATGCGGTGAACGACGTTAATTTGAAGCCACGGGGCTGCAAAATGGTAGCGTCGCAGCCAGTGAAAGTACCACATAGCGATGTTCAGAGCGTGCTGAATTCCAGCTTTGAGACGGATGGAATCTGGAGCGTGCTGCAGCTGAGGCGTTCACTATCTAGCGTCTTGGATCGCTAAACAATCCGCTTGCCCCACACCGTATTTCGACCCCTTCTCTAGCCAGCCACAAACACTCACAAGCTCGACATCCCTTCTCCAGCTCACAGCTGTCGCATTGTATGCAGGCACATGATACTATCAATCTTACACTTGCCCTTTGAGGAGTGAGCAGCTCGGGCAGATAATTGGGTTCGCCTCCTGGGGCTGATTCAATCTTACGTTCCAGCTGCTCAAATGCACTCTAGAGCTACGTTTCGGGCTAACGGTGTCAGTCTGCATGGATAGTAGCACTCGGCTACTGACCTCTCCTAGACGCAGGTCCCCCTTCCTTGACAGTAGAGAACAATCCATTTGTATCTGGCTTGTAGAAGCCCAACCAATCGGTGCGTTGATGTTGACGAATGCTTCAGGCTCGGCATGTAGCCTCGGACTGGGGCTCTTCTTGCACTTAGCAATACAATCCTTGAAATTGAGTACTGAAGTGTCTGTGTTGCACTGCGCCTGAAGCTGTGTGGTCAGTTGGTTCCCGGGCACCTACAAGAGTCAAATTTAGGTCAAGCATGACGTTGCGAGCATGACGGAGGCATTAGACCATAACATCACGGAGAAGGCATTTCAAATGCGCGGTAAGGCTAAGCCATGTCAGCATAATCTACCATCCTCGATTCGCTCGAGGCTCGCCGGACCTGGACGCCATAGTTCGGTTCGTGTATGCAAGCAGAACAGGACTGCGTTGCCATCCGGAAGGATCAACTGGCGTTGTCTTTGTGCTTTTGTGGCGGAGCTGCATTCTCATCGCACCTGAGAGTCTATCAGCCACCTCTGTGTTGACCACGGACATACCGAGGGCTAGGTGTATGCATTGCGTTTGGCGGGCCTCAAGCTGAGAATATACTTTGGCTGACTGCCTGAGTTCGAAACCAAAAGAATGACTGAAGCAGCCATAAAGGTGCCATTTCGCCAAACACCATCTTCGTTCATTCTCTCCCTTCATCTTCTCCAATTCATCTAGTACCATTCTACTTCACAATGTCAGTCGTCGCCAAAGCTCTCACAAACGGCTTTGGGCCCCTACCTGAGCTAAGTGAAGTGCTGAAGAGAAAGATAAAATACAATGTCGAAGACGATGACATGGTAGTCTGGGACAAGGGCATTTTTCTAAATGAGCTTCACAGACAGGGTATAGTCTTCAAGACCAACAAAGACGGTATTGTCGACGGCACTCTCGCCGCTGGCAGAGGACTCAGAAAGGGTACCTACAAGGGCACGCGGATGGCCTTGACAGAAATCTACAACTTGATTGAAGAAGCGTACGGCACACCTTCAACACATATACTACAGGATACTAATCGTAAAGCAGAGCTACATCGCACTTTGATACACAAGGCTTTGAGCCTATCATTCCCAAGAAGAGGGATCTGTCCCAGAAGCAAGACATTTATAAATGGAGCAACCCATCTGTTGATGGATTTCCTCCTCACTTGGATACAGTACCCGCAGATCAAAAGGACAAAGCGCCGGGTGTTGGCAACATATTTGATACCAGTGAACTCGGCTTTGTCACCCGTATCGCGCAGGTGATGTCCTTCATCATCCCTGATAGCATCACTCACGAAGGTACACCATTTGCAGGACCAACAATTGCGGACTGTGAAAAATACAACCTAGAGCACCCAAGCGCCAATACCGACATCATGAATGGCGAGAATCTTGGCAGCAAAGCCGACTGGTACTCGGATGCTCGATTTTCTCAACAACATCTGAGTGGTGTGAATCCATCCACCATCGAAAGGGCTACACCTGAGAAGATCAAAGGCTATGTCGATGAAGCCGGTAAACAGGGACTCGAAAATATGCAAAGGCTACTCTCGGATGGCAAGGACCTGTATATCCAAGACTACTCGTACTTTCGCGAAGCTACCGGTCTGAGTAATGAGGAAGACTTCAGGAATGTCGTACCAGAAATGACAGATCCAGTATCAAAACAGCCTACTGGTAAAATAGCGTTCCGTTTCGCCTGCGCGCCCATAGTCATGTTCCAGCTCCACAGTGATGGACGGCTGCACCCCCTGGTCATTACGCTCGACTACAAGGGCAGTCTGGACAGCTCTATCACAATCTTCAATCGACGATTGACTCCAGCTGATAAAGGCGACGTCGAGGAAAGGGAGGATTGGGCGTGGAGATACGCCAAAACTTGCGCACAAACTGCCGACTGGGCAAGGCATGAGATAGCAACACATCTAGTCGATACCCACATGGTGGAAGAAGCCATTATTGTAGCAACCAACCGGACGATCCCCGAAGACCACATCCTGTACGAGACCCTAAGTCCACACTGGTTCAGGACTCTAGCTCTTAACAATGCTGCCCGGGCCGTCTTGGTCCCAGCCGTCATTGCTAGGCTGGCTGGTTTCGGGCCATCAATCGACCCCAAGACGAGTCGCACGATGGCACTGGTAGATTGGTCGTACAAGCACTTCAATTTCCAAGAGAAATACATCCCTAACGACCTCAAGAAGCGAGGCTTCGACCCCAAGGAGTTATGCGAAGAAAAGTATCGCAACTATCCATACGCTACAGACATGTACCTACTGTGGGGAGTGATCCACGACTTCGTAAGATCAATCCTCAGCACAAAGTACAAATCCGACAGCGACGTTCAGCAGGATCCCTACATCCCAGACTGGTGTGCCGAGATCCAGACCAAGGGCCAAATCCCCACCTTCCCTACCATCAAGACGGTAGACCAACTCGTCGACGCCGTCACCATGTGTATCCACACCGCATCGCCCCAGCACACCGCAGTGAACTACCTCCAAGACTACTACTACAGTTTCGTCCCAGCCAAGCCGCCAGCGCTCTGCACCCCACTACCCAAAGACCTCGCAACCCTCCAAGCCTACACCGAAGCCGACCTGACTGCCGCGCTCCCCATCGGCTCGGAGAGTCCCAAATGGAAAGACTGGCTACTTGCCGCGCAACTGCCCGAGCTTCTCAGCTTTAGAGTAGAGAACAAGTACAACCTTATCACGTATGCGAAGTCATTGTACAATGTCAACAAGAACCGAACGAGTTTCGAGAACAAGGAGTGGGATTCTGAAACGATCAAGGATGCGGCTGCGCTGTTTTACAGTAGGTTGAAGGATCTGGAGGAGGTGTTTGCTCATGTAAGTGATAGACAGACGGTGGGGACGGTTGAGTATAAGGTGTTGCAGCCGGAGTTGACTGCGGTTTCAATTCTGATTTGAGAAGGGTAGGATAAGATGTTTCGTTGTCGTATCGTTTCATGCACATATTCGATCATCTGGATGGGTTGAATTGCATCAACAGCATTCTATGTTGTCAGGTCTCGGTTCCAGTGATCCATTCGTTATGTTTCTTCCATACCTCGCCACAAGCTGAAATGGAAACCATAAAATTGACCTCAGATTTGCACATGTATTGCCGCTTTTTTCATGCGACCAAGTCCTAAAACCCATCAAACACAATAATACAAACACACATCAACCCTCGACAACACTTTATAACCCAATAACGCACTCTCACTCCTTTTCCCCATACACCCCCAACTTTCCCAAATTAAAAACTATTCAAGGCCTGTGCAAGTCCTTCTCGCTTCAACTCCAGTGCCACAGAACCTGATATCTATGAAGCGCCCATTGCTCATAGTGCGATGAACCGCTCAATCAAATCATGGACCTTTTCGAGAATAAGAGATTGCAATCGATGCCTGCAAGTATCCTTTTTTTCGTCTTTCGCAACCCCTACGCAAACTGAACGTATGTTTTTTAAACTATCTGCCACAAACCAAAGTAAAACAGCCGAAATCGATGTCGAGTTTCTGTCTACCCTCTACCTAGCACGAAAAACACAACAACTCTGATATATGTGCTTGCAGAGGGGGAGTCAAAAAAAAATCAAAGTATGCCATGGTCTGCCGACTATCTTCTTTCCTCCAACAAACATGAAATGATCAGGATCGCCGTGCTTTACTGAGCTGCCTACCCCCAATCTATCATCATAGTCTGTTTTCTTTCCCGCTCAAACTAGCTTGAAGTTACAATCATGGGGGAGGATGTGCACCACTATAGAGCCGGGGTTGTTTTCTCGCAAAGAGGTGATTGGAAGTTAATGTGTGAGGGGTCGTCAGGCTTTGTCACGATCAAAATTTTTCACCGATAGTGTGTGTTTTTAGTATGGAAAGGAATATTGTGCCAGGTTTTGGAATCTGGATGCCTAAATTGTCATGCTATACTATCCTCCCTCCACAACGGACTGCAAGCAGACTCACCGCACGAGTCCAATATGTACGACGAACCCACTATTCTCCCTCAGCCCTGCAATCAGGTACTTGTCTGGTACTTGCCACGTATGAAACAGACGGTAGAAGCTCTTAAGCCATGCTTCGAAGACGTCGGGAGAGCGAAGTTGCTGCGCTACTACGCACAAGGTTGGATTCTCTCTCTCTCTCTTGAGCTTGCAGATGGATGCACAAGTCGTGTTCAAGGGCTCGATGAGAGCCTCGTTGTATATGCAGTCACAGGCAATGACGAGATCAACTGGATCTAATTGCTCGACCGAGTCTTCTTCCCAGTCTAGGACGTTGGCTTTGATGCGATCACTATTGGGGTTTGCAGCTTGGAGTTTATGTCTCGCTTTGCTGTTGCCTGATTTTTTACTCTTTGGAAACACGGCGTCGAGGTTCTCAGCAATGTTTTGTCGTAGCAATTTCATGGCATAGTCTTGGTCAGTCGCTGTGAGCTGGGCGATCTTCGCACCAAGCGTGAGTGCAACAATGCCGGAGATGCCTGAACCCAGCTCTATGCATGTTGAACTTGAAGAAAGCAGATTGGTTGTGAAAAGGATGTTCGTTGGTGACGAAATCCATTCTGCAAAGCGGGGAGTGACGGCCCATACCACTAGCAAGAGGTCAGCAACTTACCTTCACAGGACCATGTTCACAACACCATGTACCCCAGCGAAGTCCGCCTCCTGCATCGTCCCAAACAAGACAAGTACCCGAGGCAAGTACCAAGGCCGGCCAAGGGCAGGGCACGTCTGGGGCATTGTTGTGGCTTCAAGATTCACGTACCTGCACCGGTTGTGCCTGCCTTGCGATCGCTCGTCAGCAGACCTCGACTCTGGTGAATGACCAGGTCTGCGCCGGCAACACTGAGCTCGAGGACCTCGGCGTGCGCATCAATGAAGCCTAGAGATGAACTTGGAATGTCTTGCGAGAAGACCACAAAAGCCTCTGCGGTACAGGATAAGCTCTTGTGTGCGAGCAGACGAATGGCACCGCTGTGGCGAGCAGTGTGGGCGGCGACTACGAACCTTCGTCAGGGTCCGTGATGGGTTCGCTCCCTAGGATCGCAGTCAGGTCCATGGCTGGTGCGTAGGATGGCGTTGGCGCTTGGCGAGTGAGGGCCTAGGCGGCTATGTGTCCGAGGCTGGAGGCGGTGCGGACAAGCGAGAGAATTGTTTGAGGGGACGCAGCGCTCTTGGAGCTGGGTTGGGTGCTTGGCCGCAGTATCGCGTGCCGTTGCAGTTGAGGACAGAGACGCGAGAGGAGAGACAGATGTGAGACAACAGGCCGCGCATAATAGACACGTCTGGAGTCGCTGATCAGACTTTACAGTGGAGACGTCTTTTGCCCGCTTGTTCCCAGCATCTGCGCAGCACTGTCCAGCTGCGTCATTGCTCAAATACGCTTGGCGGCGAACAGCTCAAGCTCGCCAACGACTATTGACCGCAGCGCTCCTGTCTCCCGCGTCACCTCCGTCGCACTCCGCTCGCGACACGTTTACCTCTGCCGCGCAGTTCCATCTCTACAATACTCCTTTTCTTCCTTTTGCTTGCTGTGATACCCCCCGCTCTGCACCTGCACCTACACCTGCACCTGCACCTGCACCAGAGCTCCCAACACTTTCTCCCCCACAACACAGCTGCTGTCACCATGTCGACGCAGGACCTCAAGAAGCTGGCGCCTCAGGCCCAGGCAACACGCCCCGGGCCGTACACATGCGAGGCACCCGGCGTACAGAAGCAGGACGGCGAGACGATACCGCGCCGCAACCTCGCTGCAAAGGACGGCTTGATCAACGTGCCGCAGGAGGGCGTTGAGACACTGTACGATGTTATGCGCTACTCGGCCGCCAAGTTTGGCAATGCAAAGTGCGTCGGTGCACGCAAGATTGTCAACGTCCACGAAGAGACCAAGAAGATCAAGAAGATGGTCGACGGCAAGGAGCAGGAGGTGGACAAGAAGTGGCAGTACTTCGAGTTGAGCCCTTACAGCTACAAGAGCTTCGTCGAGTTTGAGAAAATGTGCTTGACTGTTGGCTCTGCCCTCAACCACCTGGGCTACAAGCCCCACGACCGCATGCACCTGTTCGCCGCCACAAGCATGCAGTGGCTGGCCTCCGCCCACGGCGCCATGTCCCAGTCGCTCGCCATTGCTACCGCATACGACACCCTCGGCGAGGAGGGCCTGACGCACAGCGTGCAGCAGACCAAGGCCAAGATCATGTTCACCGACCCTGAGCTGCTACCCAAGCTGGTGAAGCCCTTCCAGAAGACAAAGGACATCACCACCGTCGTCTACAGCACCAAGAACGACGCCAAGCAAAAGGACATTGATGCCCTTACCAGCGCGCACCCTCATCTGCGAGTCCTCAGCTTTGACCAGCTGCTGAGTCTCGGTAACGACAACCCTGCTGATCCTATTCCACCCAAGGCCGACGACCTGGCCTGCATCATGTACACTTCTGGGTCGACTGGTACCCCCAAGGGTGTCATGATCAAGCACCGCAACGTAGTTGCTGCTGGTAAGTGCTTTCACACAATATATCGGATTCACACTAACGATTTCAGTTGCTGGTGTCGATGTCATTGTTGGCAAGTACCTCGGTCCCGGCGACGTCCTCATCACATATCTCCCCGCGGCGCATATTCTCGAATTTGTCTTTGAGAACGCCGTCTTGTACTGGGGAGGAACCATGGGTTACGGTACCATCCGCACCCTTTCTGACACCTCCGTGCGAAACTGCGCTGGCGACATTCGTGAGCTGAAGCCCACCGTCATGGTTGGTGTGCCTCAGGTCTGGGAAACAGTCAAAAAGGGCATTGTCAGCAAGGCAGAGGCTGGTGGTGCCCTGAAGAGCAAGATATTCTGGGGCGCTTATGCCGCCAAGGGCTTCCTCCTCAACTCGGGGCTGCCTGGCAGTGGTGTCCTTGACGCAATCGTCTTCAACAAGGTCAAGGAGGCGACTGGAGGCAGATTGCGCATCTGCTTGAACGGTGGTGGTCCCATCGCCAAGGAGACGCAGCGCTTCATCTCTCTTGCCATCACCCCCATGATTGGCGGCTACGGTCTGACCGAAACCTGTGCCATGGGTGCAGTCATGGATCCACGCGCCTGGACTGACTCTGCACTCGGTGAGATGCCCGCGTGTATAGAGATGAAGCTTGTCGACTTCGCCGACGCAGGCTACTTCTCTACCAACAACCCTCCTCAGGGTGAGATCTGGATTCGCGGTGGCGGTGTCACATCAGGATACCTCGACATGCCTGAAGAGACTGCCGAGGCCTTCACAGACGACGGTTGGTTCAAGTCAGGCGACATTGGCGAGTTCGACTCTCAGGGCCACATCCGCATCATCGACCGCAAGAAGAACCTCGTCAAGACCCTCGCCGGTGAATATATTGCGCTCGAGAAGCTCGAGTCCGTCTACCGAAGTGCTCCGATTGTGGCAAATATCTGCGTCTACGCCGCCGAGGACCGCCAGAAACCCATCGCCATCATCGTCCCTGCTGAGCCGGCGCTCAAGAAACTCGCCGCCGAGACTGGCGTCCAGGGCGACCACCTGGAGGAGCTCGTCCACGACAAGAAGATCAACAGCGCCGTGCTGAAGCAGCTGCAGCAGGCGGGTCAGAAGGCCGGGTTGGCCGGCTTCGAGACCATTGAGGGTGTGGTGCTGGCGGATGAGGAGTGGACACCGCAGAACGTAAGTCTTTCCCCTGCTCTACCATATCAAGAAGTGAGAACGTTTGTACTAACTGAAATGAATAGGGTCTCACCACCGCTGCGCAGAAGCTCAACCGCAAGGGCATCTTGAAGCAGTACGAGAAGGAAGTTGACCAGGCGTACGGCCGCTCGTAGAAATACCCACACAGATGAGGCAGCAGCAGGAATTGGAACAAGAGACGGGAGACAGAGGCAACGGGAACGAACGTGGATGGTAGGGTAAATCAAGCACGGCGGTTTGGTGCACATCTTTCACGATAATGACGGTAGCAATGCGCGTGTATTCTATATCATAGCTAGCTTTGCGATGTTTTGGTTTCTTGAGACGCGTTATATGTAGTAAAGTTCTTCTCATGTTTGATCTATAGTCCTTACACAGTGCTGTCTGTGTGATTGTCGGGATCCTTCGTTATTCCTGTCCTCATGTCTACCTACCAGCCACTCCAGACCCGCCCTTTCCAGTCCGGATCGGTGTACTGCTGCGTAGCGCACCATGGCTTGTCTGTTGCGCTGTAGGGGCTCAAAGGTAGATCGTACGGCATGCGCAGGCCGACAAGGATACGTTTCTTCGTACTGTCGTGTACTGGTGCTTTCCCTTTGTCGAGACTGGGTATCGCCGAGGGAAGGCGAGCTTCTTCGCTCTCGTCCTCTGTCTCGTCATCATCGTTATCATCAGCAGCTACTCGATCTTCTTCCTTGTTGCGTTCCTCATCCTGATGCAGTGCCATACTCTCAGCTCCGATCGGCGAAGGTGTCTCCAGGACGTCCGCTTCTGCCGGCATATCTTTGCCACACACTGGCACTATACGAGTCTCGCTTCCCGGTTCAGCGAATAGTTCCGGCCAGATCAACACACCCGTCTCATAGCTTTGAATACGCAATTCGCCTTGCTTGTTCACTACGTCGCCCCAGGCTTGCTTACTCAGGTTCGCGCTCGTAAGGAGTGCCCAGTCAACACTCTTATAAGTGTCGTTACTGAAACGAATATACGTCTTGATATGTGGTGCTGCAGGCCCACGGTGTGCTTCTTGATGCGAGTCTGAGGGGGACGGCGAAGGTAGATGTTTCCAGTGGCAGAAGATGGGGTGAAGGTATTGTAGCTGTTTTTGCTGCTGCACGGATTGCACTTTCGTATGTATTGAGCCACCAGACTCGTAACCGTCGAGAGAAGTACGCACTTCTTCTGGAGTAGGAAAGATGATATTGAACTTTGGCTTTGGGACGATGTAAGACTGCTGTGGTGCTTGTGAACGCGCGAGAGCAGACTGGAAGTTCGACAGCCACGTCGGCGCGGCACCTAATGTCGCAATTGATGACACTTGGACAACGACATGTGGTGGTTGTGTCGATATCTCTTGGGCTGCAACAGGCACCTTGTTCAATATCTCCTGCAGACCCAACCAGCCGAACGAGGTTTGTCGTTCGGGGTCTGCTTGATTAACGATCTGCCTGGACGGAGCACTGCTAATGAATGCAGCTTGGACAGCGGAGAAGTCGTACTGCAGCAATTCGTCGCTCAATCTCCGCAATCGCTTTTCATATTTGTTGAGATAATGAAGCAAATCAAGTTGAAATCGCTGGCCAGATCCAATTGGATATGAACCAGTAGGCATTACAGTGGCTGACGTACGGGGTAGAAGAGCTGATCTCCATACTGCTTGTGTCATGTTTGTCCAATCTTTTGTTATCATGTTGGCAGTGTGGATGATAACCTGGGCGCAGTCGTCGTGACGCAAAAGGATGAGCATCTTCGAGTGGTGCGTCCCAAATGGATCTGGCAAGTATGCGTTGATAAGTTCGATATTAGGATACCGCTCGGCTGTCTCCTGCTTGGTGTCAGTGACTACATCCACAGCTTGTGCGTGCATACCAGCACGAGGATTTTGCAAGTGTTCTTATACCATCAGGTCAATTCGCCTTTCGTCGTCTCTCCTCCAGAAGCCATGCATGATTTTGACTTTGACAAGATCTCTAACATCTTCATCGAACTGCTGCCTACACTCTCATTAGCACAGTCTCTGTCTAGCGGTGTCTCTCGCTGTGGAAATATTCCCGTCGAAGAGTACACTCACATCACAAAGTCCAAATCGAACAGGAAGTTGAAGTTCCAACATTCTTTGATCATGGGATCTCCCAGAATGTCTTTCAACTCGATAGTGTCGACATTCTGATACGGCGCCAGATCTCGGATCTTAGTAAGTTGGAAGGGTGACGCAATGGTTTTCTCTTCACTCTTGATATGCTCATTGGTGAGTTCTCTGGCAACCTCGATGGTCCTCGAATCGCTCTGATTGGTCTGCTTGGACGGTGGCGGAGGTATAGATGGTGAGGGAGCCAATATTTGTTTGGGTACGTCATCGAAACTCCAGCTCGCCGTAGGTGCGGAAAGCGAAGCCGTGACTGGTGCTTTGCGCTTGGTGTTTGGCGGGCTGACAGGTCGCTTCAGAGACGTTGAGGTTGTATTGTCAGTCTCAGCTGCAGCCTTCTCGCCGTCGAGTTTGCGTCGCTTCGCAGGCGATGGCGTCATTGTAAGGAACGAGTGTTAGTGGTTGGCACAGGGTGTACTGGATGTTATAATGAGCGCTGAAGGTGTATAAAGCAAGGCCAAGTGTCGAGGAAAGGACCATTGCCAGTTGTTGGTGAAGATCAGGGCACAGGCCAGCTTCGGAAGGCAGCTGCGAAGCACACAACAAAACAAAGTCAAAGTAAAATGGAGGATTTGTTAAAGTCATGATATTGTCATTGTTCGGTCTATGCCGACTGGCTTTTTTAGGCCTTTGCTCTCGTAGTGAGGCTATTCATACTCCGTCTAATTGTTTGAACACCACACCTGTGATGCTCTCAAGCGAACGCTGGGAAGTGAAATTACTATGCCCGATGATTCAAATAAACAAGCCAACTCCGGATATCGCTTCGCTCAAATTCACATGCACACTCGCTCATGCCGCGCTCGCACTGACGGCGGGTTGGGCAACCTTGGTGATCTGGTCTCCAGCCCTGACGATGGGGTTGCCAGATGCGTCCTTGGCAATACCAACATCCTTGTTCTCCATCTGGGCACGCTTCCAGATCTCAACCTCGCAGCCACCGCGGATGACACCAACCCTCATAGTCGAGAGCAGGTTGTGGGCAGCATTGGAGTGGAAGTAAACACCACCGTTGAACATAGCAGTGGCGTCCTTGCCAAGACCGCTCTTGATGAGGGTCTTACCACCGGGGTGCTCAGCGATGAAATCGGTGACGTCGTGGACAACACCGGCAACAGCGACGAGGCCACGGCCATTCTTGACCTGCTCAACGTAGTCGTCCCACTCAATGACGGGCAGCTGCTCGAGAGGAACACCCCAGTCGAGCTTAGAGCGCTTCTGGTCGATCTTCTTCTGTAGCTGCTGAATACGGCCCTTCTCGATCTCGTTGGAGCGGAACTGCTTGAGGTTGGAGGCGAGACCGAGCTTGCTCCAGAGCCAGATGGACCACTTGGTAGGGTCGTACTGGTGCCACTCAATAGCGTTGCGGTAGTCGGAGGGGAACTCGTGGTGGAAGTTGTGGTAGCCCTCACCGAGAGTGACAAGGGCGGTGATGACGTGGTCCCTGGGAGAGTTGCGGTCGTCAAAGGGCTGGTCGCCGAGCCAGTGGGCAAGCGAGTTGACACAGAAGGTAGCCTGCTGGACGAAGAAGATACGGAGGATACCGGCGTAGATGAAACCACCCATCCAGTCGTTCCAGAGAAGGCCGGCAACAGCGGAAGGGAAGATGAGACCCATGAAGATGACAACCTTGATGTAGTGCTTGTGCTGCCAGACGACAACAGGGTCCTCATTCAGGTCGGTGATGTCGGTGCGGCCAATGCGCTTGGGGTTCTGCTTCATGACCATCCAGCCGAGATGGCTGTACAGGAGACCCTTGCGGACAGAGTAGGGGTCCTTATTGGTGTCGGTGTAGCGGTGGTGAGCACGATGGTCACGGCTCCACCAGCGGATGGAGCCCTCGACGGCACCGCCACCAACAGCGGCGAGGAAGATGGACAGAGGCAGAGAGGCGTTGTAGGACTTGTGCGCCCAAAGACGATGGTAGCCAGCTGTGATACCGAGACCGGTCCAGAAGTAGTAAACGACGGCCCAGAGGGCAGTCTGCCACTTCAACGGAGTCCAGAAAGCAGCAACGCAACCAGCGAGGGGGATGCCGATGATGAAGACGACCTGATGACAGCGTTAGAGGATGCATGCGTGCAATGCCAGAGCAGGAAAGAACTTACGTTGAGCCAGTTGACGTGCTTGTACCAGTTGGCCTTTGTGATGGGCTGGTCGGTGATGTGCGGCTTCTTGGGGTCGTACTTGGAGTTGCGGTTGGGCTCGCTGGTCGAAGCCATGGGCGACTTCTCCGAGACGAACTCGGGCTTGATGGCGAGGTCGCCAGAGACAGCCTGGGAGGAGGGCATGGTGGCGGTGAGGTGAGGATGCGGGCGAGGCGAGGGGTGTTGGGGGATGGCGAGAGCGGTACTCGCAGGGTGTAGGGGCTCGGGACCTTGGGTAGGTGGTGAGCGCCGATCGGTCTCCGGGAAGCACGCAGCGAAGGGCTCCAGTAGCGAAGGTATACCACACTCGTAGAAGAGGGGTCAGGTAGGGTGGGAAGGAGCAGGAGAGGATGGGAAAGCAGAGACACGGCAGCGGAGCGCCAGATATTATATCGGTGGAATGGGAGCACAGTCTGTTGAATCCCCAACGCGCTGCACGCTAAGCGAATAAACCGGGACCTGGCTCAGGCTGGCTCAAGCTGGTGCAAGCTGGCTGGGACCTTGCATGGCTCCACCCGAGACCCTTTGGGCGAGGACGAGGCCTGCCATGGCCGTAATTTTTGTCATCGGCGGGCTAGCGGGGCTCGCCATCGGCCTGCCATTCGCTGTGCTGCTCGCTGCACGGGCATGCATACGGCGCGCGCTGTAACGGTGCGAAAAGAATTTGTGCGCGCAGCGCATCGTTGCCGCAGGAAGACAGCAGAAACACGCTGATCTCGGTCTCGAGATCGAACTTGGGTGGCGTTGTCCGTGTTCTCGCAAGCCTTGCAGCTCGCGGGACTGGCACGGTTCCCCAGATTTCCAGAAGAATCGCTGCTCCATTCGCCATGGCAATCGGCGGCACTGCGGCATCCTCGACGGCAGACGCTGCGTGTTTCAGGCCGCGCAATCTGGCCGCCGTCGACAAGCACTCGCACGCCGTGAAGCATGCCGTGAAGCACTTGCAAAAAGAGCGGTCTGTTCAGAGCAAACGCGTTCCGGCCAGCCAGCCCAGAATTGCCGCTCCGGGCATAGCAGCCCTCACGCCGTGGTGAGGCCACTGGGTCTCGTCATCGCTAGCCCGTCTCTTTTCGATCTCAGGGCCCCGCTCAGAGCCGTCACCAATGACAGGTGGCAAAATTATTATGTGTGCCACCTACGCGGCTGTTGATATCGCAAACACGCTATGAGCTTTTCCATCTGCACCTCGACGTCTGCTTGCAGTCTGTCAGCCTGCCATCTGCTTCTCCGTTTGCCGACGAACCACAGTTCGCACTCGAGCAATGGATACGATGCAGCCTGTCTGCCATTTCAGCGCGCACTCGCTGCACTGCTTGCTTCTACTGCTGGAATAACTCTCGCCGAGACGGGTACCACCCTGGCAGGGCTTGTGTAGCCGACTCCACGGTTCCGACGGATGCATCCCGGTTCTTCGCGCCTCGCAAGCCTATCGCAATCGGGTAAGGCCATCTGCGTCTTTCTCAACACCAGCCCTATCGCTCCTTTGGAGCCATACAGGTGCTTCTTGATATCGCGTTGAGCATTCCTGCAACCCTAGCACCGCGTCATCGTCATTGCAAACAGCTCACCTCGGTCTCAGATGCCAGACCACTCAAAGACACCGTCTTGGACCCAGGTGCTGTCTGCAGTCATGCCCTCTCAGGTACACTGCACATCAACCCGGCCATCTGCTTGTGAAAGCTCATTGATAACCCCACCAGCTCATTGTTGTTGAGTCTTTCGACGTTTGAACATGCATCGCCCTCACTTTCGTGACGCCATCGTGCGCCCTGTGGTTGTTGGCTCGAACCTCTACCCCGAACGCGCGACCCCAACATTAGCACACCACTTACCCCACAGCCAACAAACGCCTGTTCTCTCAAAAGCGACATCGTTTTGTCAGCCTGCGATTCTTGGTTGATCGTACCAGGCCAGGCAGTTTGCGCGTCCAAGGGCAGAACACAGGCGTCGTTGAGGGCCACTTACATCTTGTAGCTTTGTATCCAATCCATTGAAATTTCATACTGGACAGACCCTACACCTCGAGTTTGAAGTGGTGAAGCCTTTGGTATTCCACCCCAATGTCAGAGAATCTCAGCAACAGGCAGTGCTGGGTCATAGCAGATATACACTTGACCTCGCATCCCGATACCGGACTATAGACGATATCAACATCAACGCCGCGTGTGTAATGCACGGTCAGCTCTGATGTAAGTACGATGCTTATGCCAACGACTGTTGCATTGTCGATTACGGTGAGAACATCGCAAAGCACCGTGATCCCCAGTGCAAGTAACGCGGCATCCGGCGACAAACATGACTTGACCACCTCCAACACCAAAACTTTCTTCTGCAGACGTGGGATCTCCTCGCATCTTGCAGTCTGCTGTGAATGTTCTCCTTCATTATCGGAGGGCACCGCAAATGAGGTAAGCTGTTTGCTCAGCTTGAGCCAATCACGAGCTTTCCTGCTATCAGTATGATCCCATGGTTTATCAACCATAGGCGGGCGCCGCCTCAGCCTTCACCAACTCCCACATGAACGACACGTCTGCCGTGGAGAAGATACAGCATTCCCGGCGAATTACGATTCGTTTCGGCTTCCTCCATCCAGCGGCTGTTCTGAGTGGCTTTTGCGCGCGGACTAGATCTTCAAAGGCGGGCGTAAGTGTATCGTGGGTTTTGCCTCAGAGATAGAGTGCATATCGATCTGCTATCATTTAATTTTATAAAGTACAAGCGCACTGCTCTACTCAGTCGATATCCACGTAGCTTGACAATCACAGCTTCGCAACGATACAACCGGCCAGATATTGTACTTGCATCCCCACCCCCACAAGATCAGAACCGCAACACAAGCATTCGAACTAGCTGCCGCTAGCGCACGCGACACATTATCTTGTCGAACCAAAGTTTTATACCGTCGCAACCACAAGTCTTGACAGTCGAATATCCAGCTCCTCTGGTCATTGCTAAACAGACTCGATCAAAGTCAACCCCTCACGATCTGACTTGGACATAACTTGAGGAGCTCCACGCCTCACAAAAAAAGAGAGTGGCAAGTCTCGCACTGCCAATTCTATTGCAATGGCGGATCGTATAGGCCCAGACCATGCACCGAAGCGAAGCTTTGGAGAGAAACTAAGACGCCTTGCAAAGGCCTTCACTACTAGGTACGGCTTGTCTACACTAACGTGATCTCCATTGTCTAATAGTACGCAGAGATGGACTTGTTGGAAACTACGATTATGCTTTTCTATTCAAGCCTAACCTTCCGTTCATGAAGAAGTCCCGTCGCGCTGCACCTTTCTTCGGTCTCAATGACCGCATGCCCGTACTTCTCGCTCTTCTTCTCGGGTTCCAACATGCACTTGCTATGATGGCGGGTGTTATCACAGTTCCGATCATCCTGTCGGGCTCTGCGAACTTGACTAATGGTCAGCAACGCTACCTTGTGTCGACAGCACTCATCGTTTCTGGTATATTGTCTGCCATTCAGATTACTAGGTATATTGTCTCCTCTAGAGAAGACAGGCTTGCGCTGACAACCTCCCAGGTTCCACATCTGGAAATCACCATACTATGTGGGCACAGGTTTGATCTCAGTCGTCGGCACCTCCTTCGCCACTATCCCCGTCGCAACCGGCGCGCTCTCCCAAATGTACGCCAACGGCATGTGTCCTACAGACGCCAATGGCAACAAGCTGCCTTGCCCAGACGGCTACGGCGCCATCCTAGGCACAGGTGCGCTCTGTGCTCTCCTCGAAATCGGAATGTCCTTTACCTCTCCCCGAATCCTGAAGAAGATCTTCCCGCCCCTGGTCACGGGACCTACTGTCACCCTCATCGGCGTCAATCTCATCTCCACTGGCTTCCAGAACTGGGCTGGTGGCAGCAGTGGGTGTCAGGAGCGTCCAGAGTCCGGTCTCTTCGCCTTGTGCCCAACTATCAACGCACCGCATCCTCTACCATGGGGCAGTGCAGAGTTTATCGGCCTAGGGTTCTCCGTGTTTGTCACCATTCTTCTCTGTGAGCGTTTCGGCGCGCCCATTATGAAGTCGACCGCTGTTATCATCGGGTTGCTGGTTGGTTGCATCATTGCTGGCGCCACGGGTTACTTCGACAAGAGCGGCATAGATGCGGCACCTGTTGCGTCTTTCATCTGGGTTGAGACTTTCAAACTTTCCGTATATGGTCCAATCGTCTTACCACTATTAGCAGTCTACATGGTGCTAGCTATGGAATCCATCGGCGACATCACCGCCACCTGCGATGTCTCGCGGCTTGAGGTCGAAGGCGAGCAATTCGACTCGAGGATCCAGGGCGGCGTGCTGGCCGATGGTCTCAACGGCGCCATCGCAGCCCTCTGCACCATCACTCCCATGTCAACCTTTGCGCAGAACAACGGTGTCATCGCTCTCACTCGCTGTGCAAACCGCAAAGCAGGCTACGGCGCCTGCTTCTGGCTTATTGTCATGGGCATCTTTGCCAAGTTCTCCGCGGCCCTCGTTGCTATCCCCCCCGCCGTCTTGGGCGGCATGACCACCTTCCTCTTCTCCGCCGTCGTCGTAAGCGGCATCGCCATTATCGCACGCACGCCCATGACAAGACGTAGCCGCTTTATCCTAACTGCTGGTTTCACTCTTGGCTTCGGCGCTACATTGGTCCCCACGTAAGCTTTCCCCCCTTTCCCCCTTACCCATACCCCACAAATCCAAAAGCTAACACCTTCACCTAGCTGGTTCGCCCATGTCTTCACCTACTCGGGCTCCAACCGCGCTCTAGCCGGCTTCTACGACGCCATCGAGCTCGTTCTCGAGACGGGGTTCGCGGTCGTTGCCTTCGTGAATGTCATTCTCAATCTCGTCCTGCCTGAGGAAATCGCGGATGATATCCCCGAATTGACGGCTGAGGAGGGCGAGGAGATTGCAGATCGTGAGGAGTGGGATCAGGTCCGGGGACATGCGAAGATGAGTAGGGGGAGTTCGGAGATTGCGCCTGTGAGTAAGGAGGTCTAGGGTGGTTGGGTCTGGTGGTGGGAGTTGGAATCAGTGTGAGACCATGATCATCTATGTGGCGTTTGGCTTTTCTTTAAAGGACATACTAGTCCTTGCTCAAAATACCATTTCGTTGACATTATAGTCAAGTCTTTGTTGGTATATGTGATTGAAAGCTCGCATTAATCAGTTGTACTCAACGTCCTCATCTACTTACATCAAGTTACGATACACAGACCTCGCCCTCCAAACATCATAGCAACCGAGTAGCCTACGGTCAGAGATAATGTCTAAGCAGCGGCTAAAAATAACAATGTCTCGGGATGGAGGTCCGTCACAACAGCCTGTAATGTGAAATTACCAGTGGTGACCACTTTGCGCAGCTCACTACTGGCGTCAGCCGGTGCTGAAGGTCTCAGTGAAGCTGAGTCTGCACACAGTGCTGGCGGAAAAGCATGGCACTTGGATTCCACCCTGTGTACACGTTGGCACCATGCTCAGCGTCACAACACTCGCTACCCAACAGAGGCCAATACTATCCGCATCACTGCCACACCTAGAGCGTCGCAGAGCACTAGATGTCTTGTGACGTCTTTTCGGCAAATCGGCAGTGTCCATCGATGTGGTACGAATCGAAATGGAGGTGGAGAACGCCTGGTGTATGCTGGCAACGGAGGCTGTCTGCGGCTGTTGACATTATGGGTGTTAAGATGGGCCAGTGTTGCTAAATTCGAGTCGAGCAGGTGTGAGTCTAAGTGAATGTCAGGACCAGAGACACCAGATAACGATGCTAAGAGGTGAGCAACAGATGCAGCCAAAGTGATGACCCGTGGCGATCTGGTGTCTCTCCAGCATGCTTTCGTGGCAAGCTCTCCACTGTTTATGTGTTTTCATCGCCAAGGCAACATCCTTGCAGCTCGGTGATCCTCAGGTATAGATAACACCCTGATGGCAAGCTCAGCCGTAGGATCCAAGGCGACTTTACGGTCTATAAGTGGGTATGTCAAGACACAACGTGCAGCGCTGAGATGCAAGTCGAGGATGCCGCAGTGGAAAGTAGGCGGCGCACGACGTAGTTTTATCTATCCGAGTGGAGGTGACGGTGCTGCGAACACTGTTCAGGGCGCGCTGTGGTCTAGGCATGGAACGCGTCTGGGGGATCTCCGCTGCCATTCACTGCCGCACGAGCCATGTAACGCAGACTCGAGACTGTTGCCTTGGTGCAACACGGACGGTGTGCAGGCTGGCACTGTGTTGTTGGCTGTAGTCTCGGAAACGAGGCAAAGAAGGAGGAATCAGAGATGACAGTTCTCAGCAGCGCTGGACTGAGCGGAGCTGAGCTGAGCTGCAGTCGTTCGTTCGGTGGCCGGCTGCAGACCACAACAGTCTGTGTGGGTCCAGGTGCTGCGACGTGAGACGCCGTTGCAATGACTTCATTGTGAGGAAGCAACGTTTCAGGATAGCGCGGCTTGGGCGGGGGCTCTTGCCGCTCTTATCGCGAATTGCCCGGTCCGGTTGTTGGCGTCTAGGCAGCCCTCTGCTTGTTCCATCTCTCACTTCATGGAACAAGGTCGATGGAATGCTGGAGTCTGCCGGCGCGAGAGCGACCTCGACATTCCACAACACGGCAGCGCAGCGCGTTGTTTTCATGCCTTCGATGACGACAAACTTGATCTGCCCGAGCCGGACGCGCAAGCCCGACATTCACTGCGCCATGCCCGATGCAAGCTAGGCCCACGCAGCTTTTGCGCCCAGTGCTTGTCGGCGCCGCCCATTCGCTGGCTGCGTTGCATCGGTCCAGGGCCACGCTGTGCGCCTTCGTCTCATCACACATCCAGCCCCAGTTTCCCGAGTCTGCTGTTGCATCTTTTTATCTCTTCGACGCCGGCCTCTCGTCCCTCACTGCAAGGCCTGGGCCAGCGCGATCCATCATGGCACTGCGGCACAAACGCTGGGCCGCTGCGGCCGCACATGCACGCCGTAAAAAGCACCCGTAACCTTGATTTCCGCTTACATTGCCCCTCTGCTAAACACAGGTAGCGTACATACTTACCAAATAACCTCAAGGCGCACCTGTGCACGGTCCACGTCCACGCTAGGCTCAATTGGATCGTGCTTTCCTTCTCAGTGTCTCCTCCTCTCGGTTCTGCCTCTCGACCTGACTCCAAAGACACCCACAGCCCCGTCGTCGCACACACGCCCACGCCTCTCTCACGCCTTCTCTGAATCACTGACTACGTAGCGCTCGCCTCCCGACTCATCCGCACGGTGCTTGCGCGCGTCCCTTCCTTTGTCGGCCCCCTCAGCCAGAGGCCCACGAGCCGCCGCCTTTCGACACCCGCCACACGACCAGCGCATCGCACCCACGAGGTCGTCCACGGGCTTACTATCGTCCTCGTATGAACGCTGTTCGATAGCGCTCTCTCAGTGACGCCGCAAGGGCTCTGTCGACGTTGTCCACCCTACCTGCACTCGCTGCAACCGGACACGGAAGCCTTTTCTCCTTGGCCACAGACGACTGTCAGCTGCTCCAGCTGCCGCGCTACCTCCAGCCTCATCGATACCGGTCGTTGGGTCGTTGCGAGCTGCTACTGTCTGCTCTGCTTGGACCGTGAACGCGTTGGGCGTCATGCGATCACAAGCAGCCAGAGCCTGAGCCAGCACTACACTCCACATCTTCACTTCAGCGTGTCTGCCAGAGGATGACAGACGTCTCCTCGATTCAGGCGCATGCTGAACCTCAGCCGGCCCCGGCCACCCTCTTCAGCGCCGGCCCTCCACCGTCCACCTACTCGCTGGGCTCCCCTGGCTTAGACGGCACAGTCGAAGAAGACGAGTCGTCCACAATCAAGTGTATCTGCGGCTTCGCCGACGACGATGGCAACACCGTCTTGTGCGAAAGGTGCGACACATGGCAGCACATCGTCTGCTACTACGAGTCTGCCGAGCATGTGCCTGACGTTCACGAATGCACCGACTGTTCCCCACGACCGGTCGATTCAAGAAGGGCTGCTGAGAAGCAACGCCAGCGTAAGGAACTGCTCAATATTGGAGAACGAAAAGGCCGACCAAAGACCACTACCAAAAACCCCAAGAAACGCACCAAGGATCCGCTCGGATCCGCACAGCCCAACGGCTGGCCAACGAATTCGAACAATGACCTCCACTACAACCCTGAACGCAAAAGCGGGAGCCCACGGGATCTGCCGCCTCCGAACAAACGACCAAAGACAAACCATCGTCCTTCAGGTTCGATAAGCGTCGTCAGTCAAGCACCAGCACTTGCTCCTGGCTCACGCAAACGCGCCGGCTCTATCGTTCTCAATGGCAACAGCCCTGTCAAGTCGCCAACAATTCCCGAGGGTCCAATTGAGGACTTTTCGTTGGAATTCATGCATCTGTACACACAACCCGAACCACCCTCAGCTGACAACAACTCGTATACAGGCCTAAGCGTCGCCAGCGACATCGCAATGTGGCTCAAGGATCCAGACGCTCTGGCCGAAGCTAGTGGAGGCAAGAAGCCTCAAGACCTCTTCTCGCGCATCGAGAACACTATCCAAGAACTCGAGACGTCGACGGCGCCCCATATTACTAAGCAAACAGAAGTCGATTCCGGTATAACAGCGCACGGTCTCCATCCACAATGGCATTTCATCACCTCCGACACTCCAATCGCCGATGGAGGGTATGTTGGTGAACTGAAAGGCTTGGTCGGACGGAAGGAGGAGTACTGCCAGGAGCCTTCGAATCGTTGGAATCTTCTGCGTCACCCAGAACCCTTTGTTTTCTTCCCCCCTCATTTGCCAATTTACATTGACACACGGCAAGAGGGCAACATCCTACGCTATGCAAGACGAAGTTGCTCGCCTAACATGGCTATGAAGATTCTCGTCGAAGCCAGCAGCGACTATCACTTCTGCTTCGTAGCAACACGACAGATTGAACCAACTGAGGAACTCACCGTCGGGTGGGACATCGATTCTGAAGTTCAGAAGCAGCTGGTCAAGGTCGTAACGAACGGCGCGAAGGACGGCTTCAGGAGGATACAGCCATGGGTATCTTGTGTGCTTGCCAACTTTGGTGGGTGTGCATGTGATGCTTCGACCGGCCACGAATGTCTCTTGGAACGGGCCCGTCGCATCATTGCTGAGCCCACACAGCCAACCAAAGCCAAGAACAAGAAGACGAAGAAGTCACAAATCTCACCCCTGAGCACAGGTCGTGCGACAAACAGCCGTGCCGGCAGCGAAACCTTGAATCGCGACAATGTCGACGATGACAACATGGACAGCCGTTCGACGTCCGGCTCACACAAGTCTAGCAGTCGGGACATCACACCGGCCACGCACTTCTCTCTCGATGGTGATCTCAAGATGTCGGATCGTGAGAAGCGAAAGTTACAACAACAGGAAAAGCTGTTTGAGCAACTGGAAATTGACGAGCAACATAAGGGCAAGCGGGGGAAGAGGAACAGTGCTGGGTCTACTCTCAACACACCCAGCATCTCAACTTCCGTAAGGCAATCTTCGGTTTCGTTGCGTACAATGGCTGACTCAACAACGCAGAAACGGCTCGGACACCCAGAACCTTCACCCTCAGCACGCCATCGCGAGCACAGCCATGGCGTGGCGCGGAAGACTTCCGGCAGCTCATCGAAAACGAACGGTCGCAGCGCACCGAGGCCGAGACCAGTCTACGCTGAAGCATCTACACAAACAGAGGATGACGGTGTTGCTGCCACCATCCATACTTCGGCGAGACTAAGGGATATGAAGCCTCCAATGTCGTTCAAGCGCAAGCTTCTCCAGCAAGCGCAAGAAGACAAGCTGCAGCGTGAGCGGATGCGATCTGCCTCAGTCAAGATGGAAGGGAGATCACCAGCGTTGAAAGACGTGTCTTCGAACAAGCCGTCACCACTGCCGCCATCCCCACCGCTAGAAGACCCTTCGGCGATGGAAATTACGTTGGACCCTGCCTCTGTGCCTCGATCAAAGGAGCTCACTCCAGCGAAAGAGCTCTCTCCAGCTCCTAACACCGATGTCGACATGGAAGATGCTCACGACGTAGCATCGCCGAAGGCCGCTGAGTCTAAAGTGGAAGACATGCCTGATGCCCCTACACCAGAAACCGCTAAGGAAGCATCGCAACCTCCCATGAATCCACCTGCACCGCCATGGCCAGCTTCTTCATCCGCTCGACAGTCGCCGGCGCCTAGCTCAGAGGGTCCAGCAAAGTCCGTTGATCTTCACGTTGACATGCCTGCGAAGCCTGAGTTAACGAACCCCTTTTCCGCGAATTCGGTGATCACCCCCGGTCTCAATGGTACAACGTCGGTGCAGTCCCCCATGGCAATCGCTTCGCCCTTCTCGCCTGCTGTTCAGGAAGCTGTGAACCCCACACCAGTGCGCAAGAAGCTCAGTCTGAGTGAGTTCGCTAGCAGAAGGGCGAAGCTTGCTCAGACGACCAGCTCCACTGGTACACCCCCACTAGCGTCGCAGTCGACCAGCTCGCCTACATTATCAGCAGCGAGTTTACCTACTACCGCTTCACCACCCAGCAAGACTGCTGAGCTGTCGTTGCCCATCGTTGCAGAGGAAGCGCAGCCCATGCAGACAGTTTCCGCTACCACCACCGCCCCCACACCCACATGAGACACGATACCCAGGGCGTCTTCTTTCGGATTCAAACTCTTGTTCATTGGCCGCTCGATGCTTGCCATTTCTCTTCTTCTTCCTTGGAAGTGTACACTATGTAATCGTGCTAGGCGACACACTTTTCTTCTATCTTGTTCTCTTCACGACCTGTAACGTTCAATTCAGTCGCCGCCACGAGTTTGTCTTGATGGAAAGATGGGGTTTACAAAAAGCGAGGCGTTCATTTTCAGCGATTGGTATCTACAACTACTTCGCTCGAGGGCGTTGGGGCTGAGATGAGGCGTTGGAGGACGACCTGCTCAAAGCACATTTATTTGCTACGTAGGATAGTTGACGTTCACAGCGGATATGCTGAAGACCCGCCAAGAGGCGTGGTGACGAAATTCAAAGTAAAATTTTCAACATTGGAAGTTGCCTTTTCTCGATGATTTTTTCCTATTGTGGTTTTTCGAAGTGACTCGAGTGATCTATCCACGACTAAATGATCCTAGACGATGATAGGATTCTCTTCTCGAGCCTTCAACAATCCAAATCCCACCACACGAACACAGTTCAAGCCACCCAGAGACCTAGAATTGGCCGTCTCTACAAGTTCCTAGGGACCCCCGTCGCCGACTCTTCAATCAACAACAGTATCAACAACAGCCGAGCGATAAAAAGCCTCTCCACACCCCTTCGTCACACAGCCTGCCATTCCAGTGGACTAATGTCGAACTCGCCCGTCCTGCCGTGTTTACTCCCAACCACCGAAGCATTGGTATTGCACAGGCGCGCCGATGGTTGAGCACCCATTGTAAACAATGCAGAGGCATCAGCACCTAATCCCCACGTTGACCAATTCGACGTACAAATCTTGCTGCTGTCACCGTTGTTGTTGCGTCCTCTCCCCGCCGCTGAGCCGTTGGACCCACCAGCCGGCAGAGGCAAAGGCGGGAACTCGGTGAAGTAGCGTGCACTGGGTAAGTAGTCGTTTGTGGGCGTTGCAGTGTCTACTTCCATGAGAGTGGAGAGGGCCGGGACGGCGAAGAGCAGGAGGTGTGGTGAGGGCTCAGGCGTAGGCTGTTGAGATGAAGTGAGGGCGTGCGCGGCGTGAATAGCAGCTAGTGTTGTGCTGGGGAGAGCAACGAGAGGGAATTCCAAATCCAGGTCCTGAGCGTCTTTGCTCTTGGACTCTACCTCTTGCTCTGGCTGTGAGGAGAGAAATGGAGGTGGAGAAGAAGATACGAGCGAATCTACCCTGTCCCACGACATTTCTTCCTCCTTCCCCTCTTCTTCCTCTTCCTCTAACATCCTCCCAATACTCCCTCTCAATTCCCCCGCACACACCCCACAAAGCACCTTCCCAAATCCAGGAATAGCCCTCTTCTCACACCCTTCACCAACGCACCGCTCAAGCCCCGGTGTCTTCGCGCTCGTAAGCGGTGAAGTGACAGGACTACTAGTCCGCACCCACAATGCTCTAGACGCCAGGGCTACGCGCTCCGAGACTCCTTTTTGGGAGAACCGAGGCGGCGAGAGACTGATAGACGGAGTCTTGGATCTGGGTTTCGACGGTGAAGGGCGCGTCAACTTGAAGATTGGCGAGGGGGCGAGGGACGGGGTGGCG
>JAPEUT010000249.1:0-42370 GCA_027946375.1 Neodidymelliopsis sp. IMI 364377
CCCCAACACCCTTCCCCCACCCACCACGGCCTGAAACCGCTTCACCCGCTCCTCGTGCTCCATGAGCAAGAACCTCGATAGTCCGTGGACCTGCACCATCCTTTGGTGAGAAGATAGTGGGGGGAGTGAAATGGTGGTTGGGTGCTTGAGAGCGGCGAGCAGGACTTGGGCTGCAAAGGGGTTGAAACCTGCGCGGCGGAGGAAAAGCTCCCACTGTAGGTGGTGTTAGCAGTTTCAACTTGAGTGAGTGAGTGAGTGACGCTTGAGGGGTGTAGAGCAAGGAGGGAACTTGCCGTAGTTTCCACAGGAAGGAGTTTGACGCCTCCAATATCGTTTGTACCGTGTGGGAGAGCGTACGCAGTGACGTGTTCTACAATGGATCGTGCGAGTGCTAGGTCACCGCCCTTGACGTACGAAACAGACACATCGCCCTCAAGATGTTGTGCGAATGTCTCGAGCTGCTTCAGGGCTTCTTTGTCTCGAGCGTCCTCCGGTCGGCTGGAGCCGAGCTCTTCCATATCCCGACTGAGACCCTCGCTGATGAGAACGATGAGTCGTTCGTAGCGCACTTGGAGAAGCGTCGTACGCTCTTTGACTGGCGAGCGGGCGGTTTGGCCGGGGAGTGGTACCTGCTTGATTTGCTGAAGGGTGGTGAGGATGAGACCTGTTGAGGGGGAGAGGATGAGATCTGCTTCTGATGAGGGACAGTGAGGAAGGTTGTAGTCGCGGTATAAGAGCTCGGCTTTGGGGTGTAGGTGCTCTACTCGTCTCATGAGTGTTCGTCGCTGGAGGAGTGTCGAGGAGATGATGAGCGAAGAAGGTGGGAGGTCAAGTGGAGTCGGTACAGCTGGTCGAGGAGCGATAAGGATGTTGTGCTCGATAGGGTCCTCTTTCTGAGAGACGGGTAGTGTCTGAGTGGGAGCCGGGGGTATATTGCCCTGCTGACCAGTTTCTGGAATCCTGTCAGCCTTGCCCTGCGTTTCCATGAACTTATGTAGTGCCGTTGATGCAGAGAATCCACCAAACATAAGTTCTGTTGCAGGTTCTTTCTGTTTCGTTGCATGCTCGAATTGGGCCGGAACCATTTGCGATTGTTGGTGGTTTGAACCAGTTGATACATCGTTCAATTTGCGAGGCCCACCAGTGAAAGATGGCCCAGTCCGAGCGTGGTGACTTTCGACCGCTACTGGCTGTCTTTTGTTATGACTTTCCGTCCTTGATCTTGCTTTGCCCTGACCATCATTGACTTCTTCATTCTCTTCAAGCTCCAACTTGCGTTTACGAATCAGTGACTCGATGTCATCCCGCTCCTCCACCTCAGCTTGCTCAAGCTCTTCCTCTTCTTCATCTCCGTCCTCATCAAGGATGCGAAGCCCGTCTTTCTTCCACACCTCATTCGAACTTGTAGCAATACGCCCTGCAGTGAGCTCGGCCTGAATTTTCTCAAACTCAAATTCTCCGTGTAGCTTCTCGTTCAGCTTAATATTAGAGATCGGTGTCGCAAACCAGCACCAGGGGAACTCCAGATCTGAGATACCATGCCAAGTAGATGCTGATTTGAGGTCGTTATGCTTCACATCGATGAGAAAACGCATCTGTGACTCCAGCTCTGTGACGCCTGTGCGAAGTCTTTCGCTTTTCCGTCGACTGTACTGGTCCCATGGCGCGACGGGAAGTGTAAAGTCAATATCGGGTACTTCCACTCGAGCAATAGTATCAGGTCCGGAGAGCTTTTCGTTCTCGACTTTCCTCTTGGCCTCCTTTGCCAGCGGCTCCATGCTCTTAAACAACTCATCCATACTGCCCTGAGGGTCTGAGGTATCGGGTCGATCCTCATCGATCCAAGGTTCGAGTGCACCACAGACCTGATCTAAATCTGCAAACGTCACAGACTTCAGCTTCTTCATTGGCGAGTCCGACAAGATTGGAGGTGTTAGCGGTCCTTCGACTTTGAGCTCCTTAGCTCTGCGCTTCAAGGTCTTTGGAAGATGATCTGCGAGGTGCAAGTTGGTGACCGGATCCACATCTATGAATGCATTGAGATCAACTGTATCGAGCAACATCGAGTCGCTACTGCCCGAGTGTTGCCGTATGAGTGAGTCTTTAGCCATGATCTCACGCTCTAAGGCTCTGGCTTCCGCTCCGATCGGATCGCTGCTCTCAGGTGCAAGTGGTAGGTGATTTGCTGGTGATGAGGGAATGTAAGGTGTCAGTGGTGGTGATAGAGGTAGCAGAGGTGGTGTCAAATGTCGAGGAATCAGATCCTAAACACATCAGCGCGACGTATTTAAGACTCAAACCCACCTACTCTTCTGGCTTTGAGATCCTCTTCAATCATTTTCTTGTAATCCTCAGTCGTATACTCATCCCTCACCGCACCCTGCAAGAACGACAAATCTCCCATCGTCACAGCAAGCTTCTCCCCCTTGATCTTCCTATCATACAGCGCCGGATACGCGAGATACTCTACCGGCCACCCAAACCCCTCATCATTCTCCTCATCTACATCTTCAGACGGAAGTCGCGTGCGCAGATCCCTCAAATCCAGCTCTTCCCTCCTCCCAAAACCAAGCATGCCAATCTCAGCATCCGTCGAAAGAACTGGCATCTCCATCTTCAGCTCCAGGATTCGCCGTCTGTCATCATCCCCATTTGCATCACCATTTGGCGCAGCATCTCGCAGCGACAAAACCTCTTTCAGCAGTAGCGCGACGTCTCTAGCGATGCTGAGTCTTTGCCTCGTTAGCTGGACAGCAGCAGTAGCCGCGTTAGCAAGGTCATCATCAAACGGATCGCGAGGATCCTGATCAAAGGCGTTTTTCAACGATGTGCTGAGGTCATGAAGACTTGGCAGTTCATTGGTGTAATCATTGCATATTCCTGCCTCGCGCGCGTACTCGAGGACACTGGGTTCTTCTTCTTCGACGGTGGACGGTTGGCCAGAGAATTGGAAGTTGAGTTCCATGATATTTTCAGACGTTGAAGTTAGTGGTTTATGTTACTGGTTTTGGACAGCGTTTTAGGTAGGGAAACTCGTGCATCAAGTTGGTGAGTGATGGTGGTGAGCTCGGTTCAGGAGTCGCGACTGCCTTCGGGGTTGACCGCGACATCACGTGCAGTCCACAATCACGAACATGTTTGAACTCGAGACTTGTTTGTTCTCTAACCGATGGAACCTTAGTTTTTATTTCATCACACAGAAACAGTTTGATCACTCATGCTCGATCTGACAAAGCTTGCACCCCGGACATATCTCATGTTTCAAGTCCCGTCTCGGACGGACAGCGGTCTCCGGAAATCACGACAACGGAAATAAGAAAGTCACTGCAAGAGTTGAAATGGGGGTTTTTGGTGATAGCCGGTTTATTCGCTATCTGTCAGGTATTCATGTTGTGTATGTCGTAATTTTGATGCGAGCTGTCATGCATACCCATGCCGTGACCCAAATTTGCCAACGCAAGGAAACTATCATTATGTACAGACCAGTATACGTGCATGTCTTATCTATCAACAAGCGCTCAAATCAAGCGTGAGTGAATGGGGTATCTGTGTTTACTGTACTGCAGGCTTCTGGCCGAAGCCAAGAGACTGGTTGCCACCGTTGAAGGCAACAAGCTGTGCCTTGAACATGGTGTCACCGTAGATCTGAAGACCGGCACCCATGTTGCCCTGGACACCACCGAAACAGGTCGTGTTGGCCTTGTCAACGGTGGCGAAAGTGATCTGGTTGCCAGGGATCTTGGCCATGTAGGTGTCGCCGATAGCGACAGACATGTCAGGAAGTTTGGCGGCGCAAGGGTAGATGTATCCACCGACCTGGGCGTTGAGCTGAGCGCCCTGGACCTTGGAGTAGTAGGCATCGGCGACCTGCTGGTCGACAAGGAGAAGCGATGTACCAGTGTCGGCAATGGCGTCAGAGCCCTGGGGGTTCTCGAACATCTGGTCACCGACAGCGAACTTGGTGGAGGGGAACTGCCAGAAACCAGTCTCCGCCTTGACGGGGATCCAAGCCATCTCGCCCTCAAACTTGGTAGCGTCGATCTTGCCGAACTCGTAGACACCTGTGCCATCAGGGTCAAGGTCGGCAGTGAAGACAGGCATGTCGAGGTCCTTCATGACGTTGTCGAAGAAAGTCTTCTGGGGAGTCTTCTTGGTACCATCGTTGACAGTGTTGAGGTTAGAGAAAGCAAGGCCGACAAGACCGTCGGTGTTGGTGTCCTGCACGAAAGACTGCGAAACCTTGTTGGCCAACTCAACAGTCTGACCCTCAACCTTGACGCCTCCGATGGTGACAGTGTCTGTGCCAACAGTTCCAGCAGCTCCTGATCCGTCGCCGTAGCTGATCTTCCACTGGGCACCCTCGGTCTTCTTGAAAGTAGTCGACTTGGAGGCATCGAAGGCGGCGTGCTGACCAATAGATGCGGCATCAAGCTCAGTGCTGAACATCCACCTGAGAAGAGGTTAACGATTGAATACAAGAAGGTTAACAAGAGTGCTTACAAATCGGAGGAACCAGAGTCGAAGTCCAAGTTGAGCATTTGACCACCGACATCGACGGGAGAGAGGAAGAGAGCGGCGTTCTGCTCGGGATTGGCGGCGACGGTTCCAGTCTTGTTACCACCAGCAGCTGTGGTGGTTGCGTTCATGCTCGCCTTGTTGTTTGCAACGAAATCGCCCTTGACCACGAAGTTGTATTTCCTGAACACCTTCCTCATAGCAGCAGCGCCATTGGGTCCAGTGGGATGAGCCTTGTTCAACTGTCTTGGAACCTTGAAAGAGCGTTTTGCAAGACCTCGTCGAGCTTGTGTTGGTGCGGCGAGCGCGATGGCTGCCAAAAGAGCGAAAATGAAGAAGAGGCGGGAAGAAGCCATGTTGTTTGTATGAATGCTGGCCGGCAGCGGTGACGGTAAAGCCTGTCGTTTGAAAAGAAGGAAAATGGTCTGTTGAATATACCGAAGAAAGAATTGAAAGCACCACAGCTCGCTCGAAAGAATAGATCAAAGGCTCGGCCTGATGATGGGGAATCCACACAGCACTCAAGCAACAGGTAATGAGGGTTCTTTTAAAGAATGTCGACGAGACTCGTCCAAACGGTTGCAATGGAAACCTGAGAAGCCGATGAAACTCACAGAGGTCAAGATTCGGTTGACGGCGCTAAGCCTTGCCCCAAGACATCACTGAAATTCCTGCCGCAGCAGATCAAATGCTGCGTGTACCACATGCGTGGTGATCCATGTGGGGATCCAGCCTGGCTGCTGTCAGAACTCAGGCACACAGTCTGGAACCCGTCCTAACGAAGCTAGCCGTCTGCCACATGCAGACTAAGAGCCTTAGAAAGTGAAGCGTTATTGGACAGGAGCGTGCCTGACGGTTGCCGGCCAGTTATCGATATGTCCGTGGAGCTCTTACGCGTACTGCTTGAGCTTGCCCGGGTGGTGTTGAGGAATTGTGGAGGAAACTAGCACGTGCGGACCATGGGTCGCGGAGTCTAGCGAGACCGTTTCAAGCCCGCGGCACTGCGCATGTCATCACCGTTGCAGGATCTGTCCTTGAGGCTTCGAGGAGAGGACGTGAGCTAACAGCGTCGAATGCTGATCGGCTTCTATTCCCTGTTAGCTACATGGCTGTCCAGCTTCTTCGTGTTGTCGTCCTGCATGTTTGTGCGCGCAGGCGCTCGCTCTCAACAGCGTCTCCATGAGCTTACGACGCGTTGCAGATACTTCTGACACGCATGAACATCGAAGCTGACGAGGCCAAGTGCAGTGTTTCGCAATGCCAAGCTCCTGGCGAAGCCACACGAGAAACTGTTGCGAGTCTGAAACGACCAGGGTGGAGAGTGACGACCCGATGCCGCAGCGGACGAGTTCCTTGTCGTGCAAGGTCGCGTAAATGCTCCTCCGAGTTTGTGATCCAGGTCCTAGCCCCCCATTCCCCAGGCTTCGAGACAAGCATGACCGCGAAAGCTTAGCTGTCAATTCCCTGCCACTGCTCCCCACACGTGTCTACCTCAAACGTGTTTCGCAAGTCGCGCCACCATGGCTCTCACTTCTTGACGCTCGGCTGCGAGAAACAGAGTGTTCAACCACACAAACAGCATGCATTGCGTTTGAAAGCCTGAGGGAACAGGAGCTGCGTTTCGGCAGCGGTGCAAACTGGATGAGGCTGTTTCGGAGCTGGACATGGGACACGCTGGTTGCGTTGTCCAGTCACTCTCGACTTCACGGGTGGTTGATGAGCCATTTCAGCAGTGAACATGGAGGGATTGAGTATGAAGGCGAGTGAGGCACAGGCGCACTAGTACGCACAGACATACCTTCCTGGTCACGGAAGGCAAGATGAAAGATGCATGAGAACAAAGCTTTATTTGAGTGCTGGGAATAACATGGCTTTTAAATATCGATCGCAACGCAGTAAAATCCCTGCACCACTTCAGGGTAGACAGTGACCTTTATAAATACAGGACTACTGTGTGGTGGACATGCACTCACTCATCGAGTACATGTCTGCCTCACTCCAGCTTCGTCGACTGCTTGCTAAGCGTCTACAATTAGCATTGAGCAGTGATCACTGGAGGGCTGTAAGGCCCCCAGGGAACTTTACAGCGAGAGGCGCTGTTAGACGACTACTTTGCCTAGTCATAGCCAGGTAGTCGGTGACAGGCAGCGGCTTCCGCACAAGGCTCCAGGCAGCGGGTGCTGGACAATTCAACCAAGCAATTCGACGTCAAGACCGATGGCCCTCATGAACAAGTTCACGTTGGCCAGGCGAGCTCCTGCCATTTCGACAGGCAGAGCCTTACTGACGGAGACAGTCTCCATGACACGGTCCTTGACACCGATAACCAACCTCTGCTGCTGCTCGGGGCTAGCGCCGACACCCATCGCAGCCAGGAACTGCCAGATGTACATGTCGTCGGTGTCGTTGATAGAGCCAGGGAACAAGTAAGGGAGCACGGGCTCAATGGTGTCGAAGAGGCGATTGTAGAGCACCGTCCATTGGTCCCAGTCTCCAGCATCAATCTCAGGAGCTGACTGCTTCAGAAGCTCCGCACGAGAGATTAGAATAGTCAGAAGAGACAAACCAATCTTGGTTCGTGCGACTACATGGAGGTTGGTGCGGTCCAGAATGAGCCCAAGAAGACCAATGACAATGTTGAGTGGCGATTCAGAGATGTGTGCAAAGAGAGGCGGCATCACGGTCTGTGAGAAAAGCTCCACTTCTTCACGGATAGCAGCACTCAGAGGCTCGTCCGGTGTTGCAATTGCATGACCAACAACTGCCAGACCGTCGAGATGAACAACAATCATCGTGACAACCGTGATGCGTTCTTGCTCGTCAATGTGGCGGAATAGACGCGGAATCACTTTCTTTCCCTTGGCATGCGACAAGATGGAGATGAAGGGATGCGGCGTTTGCGCATGAGGGTTGATGGGCTCCATAATCTTGGTGGCCAGCCAAAGCTTCTTGTGAAGCATCTCAATCTTTGAACGCCACTCCATGTGCGCTTGGATGGCTTCGGGATCGCTGCTCTCGTTGATGGGCGGCGGCAGTGCTCGCTCGTGATCCTCCATCTGCATCAATGTGAGGTAGACAGCCTCGATGTTGCGCAGAGCATCCTTGCGATCAGCGATTGAGGTCTTGGGCTTGGGCTTGTCGCCAGTCTCCGGTCGCTTGATGTTGAGAAGCGGTCGCGGTGTCTTGGAGTTGCTGAAAGCAATCTTACCCAGACTACCCTCGACCACGAGCTGCTTAGCCTTAGGCCTAGCCTTTGCAGCCTCGACAGCACGCTGAATCTGCTGTTCCATGCGCTGCATGTGGTTGTCACCGCCTCGGCCGTGCCTGCGGTTGCCGAACCTGTTGTTTGTCTGGAAAAGGTAGGTCTGGGCAAACTGGCTGGCCGGCTGCTGAGGGTTCTGGCGCGGTGCGCCTCGAATCTGACTAAAGACTTGGTAGTAGAAGTCTTCGGCGATTGCAGCCTCGGGACCTCTCTCGTCCAGGTTACCGGTTGCAGTCATGAGCTGCTGCAGTTGAATGCGGGTGATGAAGTTTTTATCTTGTGGGGTCATCAAGCCGTTATCCTTGGCCAACTGAGCAATCTTGTGGTTGCGCTTCGCACGCTTAGCATCCTCTTCGAGGAAAGCTGCACGATCGGCCTCTGACAGGTTGAGAAGCTGTTCTGGATGTGTGATGATAGGGAAAGAGGGTCCCCTGTTGTGTTGTCCCATGCCAGGAGCCTGCCCACGCTGAGCGGCTGGGCCAGGCTGAGCCATTGGCTGGCCCTGTCCAGACAGGCGGTTGGGGTTTTGCAGAATCTGCCTCGGCTGGGTCGGAGGACCTTGCGGCTGAGTTTGGGGAGACTCATTCCTTTGCTGTTGTGCAATTGGCTCAATAGACTGCGGCCTCTGGCGCTGCAGAATGGTAGGTTGCTGGGGTGTCGGCGCTTGACTGGGATGGCCAGGTAGCTCGGCATGGAACTGCTGCTGCTGCTGCTGCTGCTGCTGCTGCTGCTGCTGCTGCTGCTGCTGAGGTGGGCCTTGCCTTTGCAGATACTGCTGCGGCGGCGGCGGTTGTTGATGCTGCTGCTGAGGTCGCTGCAAGATCTGCGGACCATGCTGGCCAGGGAAGCCGGGGGGCATACCCTGCATACCTTGCATGCCGGGCATGCCAGGGAACGGCGGCTGACCCTGGTAGAATTGCTGCTGCTGGTGCTGCTGCTGTGGGTGCTGCTGCTGAGGGTACTGCTGAGGGTAGCCCATGCCCGGAGGCGGCTGCACAGGAGGTGTGGCCCGAGCCTCGTTACCCATGCTGGTACCGCGCATCATAGCCTCGACTTCGTCTAGGCTCATCATCTTTCGCGAGGCACCAGCTGGCTGGGCGGGGCTGCTGGAGTACTGCACGGGCGAGGGCTGGTACTCGGGCTGGCGCTGGGCTGCAGGCTGCTTTGGCTTCAGGCCCCAGATGTCGGCGCGGGCCTCGAGCTGGGGGATGTACTCGGGGTCCTTGTAGCTCTCGTAGCCGGTCCTGGTGGGCTTGGAGGCTTGCGGAACCGGCGGTCGCTGCTGCTGGTGTTGCTGCTGCTGCTGCTGGTACTGCTGCTGGGGAGCAGGTCTGGAGAAGCCCTGGCGAGCCTGATAGAGCATCTGCTCTTCCTGGATCGTGTTGGAGATCTTGGAGGTCTGGCCAGCAAAGTCGAAATCCTTGCCGACGGTCTGCTGCGTGGCAGGCCCGTCGCCACCGAACGTGTCATCGTTGAAGGCGTCGTCGCCGTCGTCGAGCTGGCCGCCGAGGCCGTGGTACGTCTCCTCAAAGTCGATGACATCGTCGTCGGCTGCCCCTCCACTGAAGCCAGCAAAGGCGTCGTGCTGGCCGAAGCCCGGTGCATTGGCCTGGTGGCCGCGGTCCCTGGGCAGGTTGGTATCGAAGCCGAAGAAAGCCATGGTGGGCGGTGCCCTGGTGGGTGGTCGTGTGCGAGGTGAGGCGCAGAAGGTGTTTTATAGAGCGACGTGGATGACGTTGAGCGAAGGTGGGCAGGTGTAGAAACACAGCGGGTGGCGGCCGAGTGTCTCTCGATAAAGGGCGCCGATGAAACAGGCGCGCAACGTCTCAGCGACTACGAACTCTTGCAATGGCAATGGCAACGGCAGCGGCGCAAACAAGATGCACAGGCGAGTCGTCGATGCAGTGGTGACGGCTAGGCACAAGAGAGCTGCAGTGCCCCCAACGGCGATTGCCGTGCGCCCGCCCTGCCCAGCTGCTGCACCCTGGCCACGGCTGTGTGTGGGCGGTGGACGCAACGGCAACGTATCAGCCACACTAAGGCGCATACGAGAGCGACAACGTCTCGTTCTCCTTTTCGACCTCGTGTCCTGGGAAAGACTCTGCACCCAGCTTCTCGCCGCCCTCCGTGTCCTCGCAGTTGATGTGCACGCTTCCTTCACCGTGCCTCCTGTCCGCTCGTTACCCCCGTAGTCGCCGTCCCGACTTGCAGCCACGCGTCCAGAAGCGCTGCCCTTGACTTGACTTGACCCTTGATTATCGACCATCGACCACCGACCCTTGACCATCTCCAACACCCACCGCCCGTCGCAACCAGGCGCAGAGGTGCACACAACACACGACATACAACCACCCAAACACACCCAGACGCCAGCAGTGCGCCAATCCACCCACAATGGCCGGCACCCAGCGCTACCTGCGCTACATTGTCTTCGCCCTCTTCGTAAGACGCTCCTGATGGCCTCCCTTGGCTGCATCCATTGACCTCTCCAGGCGCTTGTTCTCCTCTACTTCATCGGCTCCTCGTCGTCGGTGCCTTCAGCCCCCAGCTGGCCCAGCTACAACTCGGGCACAAAGGACACCCTCACTACCCCCAGCACCCCCGACACAAACGATGCCGTCCACAACCCCCTCGCTTCCCACGCACCAGCTGCTGCGAAGCCTCCAACCACGCCCAACGACCACGACCTGCCCCCTGCCACGGCGCCCGGCGACCGCATGAACGCCACCTTTGTCACCCTCGCCCGTAACCAGGACATCTGGGAGATTGCAAAGTCCATCCGCCACGTCGAGGACCGCTTTAACCGCAAGTTCAACTACGACTGGGTCTTCCTCAACGACGACGACTTCAACGACGAATTCAAAAAGGTCACCTCCGCCCTCGTCTCCGGCAAGACCAAGTACGGCAAGATCCCCAAGGAGCACTGGTCCTTCCCCGACTTCATCGACCAGGACAAGGCCGCCAAGGTCCGCGAGGAGATGAAGGAGAAGAATATCATCTACGGCGACTCCATCAGCTACAGGCACATGTGCCGCTACGAATCCGGCTTCTTCTTCCGCCACCCCTTGATGCTCGACTACGAGTGGTACTGGCGCGTCGAACCCAGCATCGACCTGTACTGCGACATCAACTACGACACGTTCAAGTTCATGGCCGACAACAAGAAAAAGTACAGCTTCACCCTCAGTCTCTACGAATACGTCGAGACCATCCCTACCCTCTGGGCCGCCACCAAGAACTTCACAAAGACATTCCCTGAGCACGTTGCCGAGGACAACTCGTTGAAGTTCATCAGTGACGACAACGGTGAGACGTACAACCACTGCCACTTCTGGTCCAATTTCGAGATTGGCAACCTCAACTGGCTGCGCTCCAAGGCCTACATTGACTACTTCGAGTCCCTCGACCACGCTGGTGGCTTCTTCTACGAGCGCTGGGGTGATGCGCCAGTCCATTCGCTGGCCGCAGCCCTCATGCTGAAGAAGGACGAGATCCACTTCTTCAACGACATTGCCTACTACCACGTCCCCTTTACCCATTGCCCCACCGGCGAGCAGTACCGCCTCGATCACAAGTGCCACTGCAACCCCAAGGACAACTTTGACTGGAACGGCTACAGCTGTACGTATTGTGGTTATTTAAAAATGACGAAAAGCTTGCACTAACACACCTACAGGCACAGCACGCTTCTACGAGCTCAACAACATGAAGAAGCCAGAAGGGTACGAGAAGGAGCAATAAGCCTCCCCATTCCTTCTTACACCCTCACACCCCCGGAGTCCACCACACGCCCTTTTCCCGTCGACCGGACTCGACACCTCTTCTTCAGCAAAAGAAAAAACCTCAAATCTGACTTCTGGTCAAAGTGCACCACTCACCGCGTGGGACGTCGCATGGCTAGTCCTCAAGCTGCTCGCTTTCATCATTGCCTTTGCGACCCTGCTGGGCGTTTACCTCGGCAGGCGACGGGAAAATCGCTTCAATTACGACTGATAGACTAGGGAATCTTGGAAACTATCGCGAAAATCCTTCTTTCTTGTTATGCCTAGTTTTTTTTGGGCTCTATAGGGTGGACAATCGGTGTATTATCTCTGGCGTTTAATTGAGTGAGTGTGTGTATGAGTGTGTGTCTGTAACATGCAAGATGAGAGTTGGCTGTTCTTGTACTGTATACCACTATTGTGACTTTGTGTACTGCTAAAGACTCGCATCATGCTATCATTAGACTTTTTGTGTGTGAAATGTGAGTGAGTGAGTGAGTGAGATACAGTCACCGCCCTCCCTTGCTCATTCAGGGTCCAACCGGAAGTGATTCCCGATCTTAAAAGGGACCTCCGGGACCGCCGCCGCCGCCGCCGCCGAGGCTCGAGACAGGAATATGCCAGATATGGCAAGGAATGCCGGACTACCATATCATGTCACATCACTTTTGTTAAAATCAGAAAAGTTAGAAATAAGATCTAGCACAACGAAAACCAATCTCTACAATGCGGGTTTCTAAAATGTACTTGTATAATATCACTATTCACCTATCCCTCCCTAACCGCTCCTCGTAATCATCTATCAGTTCGTACGCCGGTCTGAACTTTGGTTTTGGTGATGATGATAGTAACGACGACGACGACAATAATGATGAGGATGAGCCGTTTGTTTGTTGGTGTTGATGGTGATGATGACTACCAGTACTGCTGCTGCTATTACTACTGGCCTGCGGTACCTCTGTTGACGAGGGCTGGCGCGCAAGCATGGGGTTGGGGTGTGTGTCGTTTGTGCCGCCGAGAGAGGTGTAGCCCATGTCGTAGAGGGAGCAGTAGGGGATGTTGAGGTGGCGGATGAACTGGGGGGTTGTTAGTATCAGCGTATGACCAAGTCGGGGAGAGTATATGAGGGGGCTTACGGTCCAAATGTCAACGTAGTGCCAGTCTATCACGGGGTGAATGCGCACAAACGCCGGCCAGCCTTTATCGGTTGGGTCGAAGTGCTTGAGATGCTCGCCGTGTGGGTCGGTCCGCCGTGTGCCGACGAGGATGGCTTTGACCGAGGGAGTGTCGCGCAGGTAGTCTGTAAATGCTTCTTTCATGGGTTTTGCGTATTCGAGCAGCGAGAGGGAGTAGGTTTTTATGCTGGTGGCTACAAAGGCTTCGACTTCGCGGAAGGGGTGCTGGTCTTGGATGTAGACGCATTGCACGGCGGTTTCGATGTGGGAGGATGGGTTGCTCGAGGTGGTGAGGCCCCGTTTGTGGAGCGCGCAGAGGTAGAGGATTAGGAGGACGAGGCAGTCTTTGCCGCCGTTGTATGCGAGAGATAGCTCGGGCAGACTGGTGGTGGTGTCAGTACCCCAGATCAAGGTAACCCCACTCCACACCTCACAGCACCACCCACCTGTACTGGTCCAATGCCTTCTCTATCACGCCCAGGGCCTCGCGTGTCTGCGCCTGTACGCTCTTGACACGGTCCGAGGCATCTTGCGCCGCCAGGAACGCGTCTATGCGCTCATGGATGCGCGCGCATTGCTCCGGAAACGGCCGCGGGGTATCGGTGACGAGGGGTTCTTCAAATCCAAGGGCGGTGTTGTTCATTGCAAGAGAAGAGCTGCGCTAGACTCGACATGAGCAGCGGGCGGTCTCTGCGATTACAAAGGCAAAGGGCAAGGTGGCGTCGATACGGACTCGGTTCACGACATGGCATCTGGATGCAGCGTGGCCGCTTGGACACGAGGCGCAGGGTGGAGGTGCATGTCTACCTGTTCGGCTGTCGGTACCTCTCCCAAGGAGGGAAAGCGCCATCCGCGACGTGCCTCACTGCTGCTATTGGCCACTCAGGCGTCGCACAGTAAGCTGCGAGCACTCAGCATGCACGCAGCCAAGTCCGAGCATCGCAGCCCAGAGCCGCAGCCTCGCCGCAACCAGAGCACATCCAACATGTCACGGTAAAAGCCTAGCACTCGTCACGAGACGCAATCCGGCCGCTGCCACCCAGCAAGAGGCCAATGGCAAATGACCAAAAGGCCCGCCACTACTGGCTGCCACCAGTCCCAAGTCCACCTCCAGCCAGACCCTGAGATGCACTAAGGCACTAAGAATGGCGTGCTCAATCATCCATCATCGGCATTGGAAAATTGTTGCAAGACGTTGCCGCTGCCGACTGAGGACCCTCGGCGACGACCCGATTTAAGCCATCTACATGACCTCCTCTTCCCCATAGACAATCCCTCCACTGCTCTCAGACATCGTTCGTCCAACTGCAGTCACAATGGGTTCCATTTCGACTGCTGGCGAGGCTGGTATGTTCGCCCCCCACCAACACACCCCACCACCTGCTGCTGCTGCTGCTGCTCCCCTCGATGCACGCACATCCCCCGGCGACATCGGCTTGCAGCTGAGATTCTGGGGCAACTTTACCAATACACCAACGCTGACTCGTCACAGTCGCCCGCATTGCACATTTGGCCTCCGACGTGATTGTGTCGGTTGTGCCTTCTCTCAAGGAGGACTCTGAGTTCTCCCAGGCGCTGCGCACATTGCAGCAGAACAACGCGCCGTCTGTTGTCGCCAAGCAGCAGCCAGAGGTATGCCGCCATTGTGCTCATTGGGTGGCAACTCAATCAAGGTCGATGATGCTAACAACAACAATCAGCTTCTCTCTGTCCGCCAGAATGCAGACCCTCTTCTTTCAGTATTCCAGCCCATTCGTGCTGGAAAGCTCACCAGTGTCACCACCGCCTCGTCGATCCTGGTCAAGTCGATACCACATCTTTACAAGCTTGCACAATACCCTGTCGTGCTCCACGTCTCAGTGCAGCCTACCGGCTTCCCCGACTTCTCCGATATCACATCCATCAGGCAGTCTGGCTTCACATTCCTGCAGTCCGAGACACTGCAGGAGGCACAGGACATTGCCCTGACCGCACATGCTCTCGCTGTTAAGTCAGGCAAGGGTGTAATTCATTTCTTCGACTCGGGCGCCACTGCCTTCAAGAAGTCAATTACACACGAGGATGCTGAGCTCGTCCGAAGCGTCATTGACCTTGACGCCGCGGCGGCTTACCAGAACACACGGACAGAGGAGACTTCTCTGTACGCCGACGATGGCAGGAGTGCCACCGTCTCGTTCGCTCGCAGCTCGGCATCCAACACCAACGATGCTGAGGCTGCACCTCTGAGCTCCTCAGAGCTGCGTTCTGTCCCCCAGTCGGAGAGGAACAGCCAGCGCGCAGACTCCTCGTCTGGCTCATCTCAGCGTGACACCAGCCAGAGTGGTGCTTCCGTCTCGTCTGCCACTACAGTTGAGTCGTTGATCTCAAAGCCCGTTTCCTCCGAAGACATCTACCGTTTCGCCACACAGATCTGGATGACTATCAAGGAGTCTACTGGCCGCACATACGATGCTTTCTCCTATACCGGCGAGGGCAACGAGGAGGCCGCCATCTTCTTGTTCGGTGCCGACACTGGTATCTTTGCTACTGAGCTCGATTCCGCTGACGACTCGGAGCCCTACCACAATGCTGGTCTGATCACAGCAAGATTGTACCGACCATGGTTGGGTGCTTCCCTGGCACCCCTGCTTCCCAAGTCGATCAAGAAGATCGCAGTCTTGGAGCAGGTTCGCCGGAAGACAACCAAGTGGGGACCCGTGCTCCTGGACTTGTTGATGTCACTGAAGTCGAGTGGTGGCGCTTCGCCCACTGTTGTTGGCTTCCAGCTGGGCTTCATCGACGAAAAGACTGTTCAGCAGGCTCTGCGCGGTGTATGGCAGAACCTTACCAGCGATTCGCCTCTCCAGAACCTCCAGATTGGCAACATGGACGGCCCAAAAGCTGAACCGGCGAAGCTCGAGAAGCCTGCCCTCGAGAACGCCTACGTTAAGATTCTGGACCAGGTTTTTGGTGACAAGCTCCACGTCGCTAACCAGCTCGGCGCACAGAACGCTGGTATCTCGAACGAGATCTCAGCTAGCCCCGAGTACGGTTTCGGATCGCTCATTGCTCGCAAGGAGCACAGGAAGCGATTTGTCAACGAGGCTGCATCTGCCGCTAAGAGCAACGACTTCATCACAGAGGCACCCAAGGAGTGGCTTTCCAAGTGGGCACTCAGCGCGAACAACGCTGTTGAGGCTAATGACCTCGCCCCTGAGGTTATCGCACGCTTGAGCACCGACGGCTCGGCCACTTCTAGCAAGTTCCTTGAGTCGAAGAAGCTGTTTTACCAGGAGTCTCCTTGGCTTGTTGGCTCAGATGCTTGGGCCTACGACCTTGGTAACTCTGGTGTTCACCATGTCCTCGAGTCTGGCGAGAACGTCAACATGCTCATCATCGACTCTACTCCCTACTCCGAGCGCGCTGCTGCCGACTCCGTACGCAGGAAGAAGGATATCGGTCTGTACGCTATGAACTTTGGCAACGCTTACGTCGCTTCCGTCGCTGTCTACAGCTCCTACACACAGGTGCTTGAGGCTATGATTGAGGCCGACAAGTTCGACGGCCCCTCTGTTGTCCTCGCTTACCTGCCATACGAGAAGGAGGACGACTCGCCTCTGACCGTTCTGCAGGAGACGAAGAAAGCTGTCGATCTTGGCTACTGGCCCTTGTACCGATGGGACCCCAAGGGTGACGACAAGGGTGAGCCCAACTTCCAGCTTGACTCTGAGAGGATCAAGAAGGAATTGGAGGAATTCCTTGCTCGTGACAGCTACATGTCTCAGGTCATGAAGAGGCACCCTCAATTTGCCTCCAACGTGTCTGGTAACTTCGGAACCGAAGTCAGGCAGCTGCAGAAGCGCAAGGCGAAGGATGCTTACAGCCAGCTCCTTGACGGTCTTGCTGGTGACCCATTGACCATCCTCTTCGCTTCCGACAACGGCAACGCCGAGAAGGTTTCGAAGCGCCTGGGCAACCGTGGTAAGGCGCGAGGTCTTAAGACTATGGTCATGGCCATGGATGACTTCCCGCTTGAGGACTTGCACAACGAACAGAATGTTGTGTTCATCACCAGTGTTGCTGGTCAGGGTGAGTTCCCTCAGAACGGACGCACAACCTGGGAGACCATCAAGGACTCCACAGATCTGGACCTTGCCACTGTCAACTTCTCTACATTCGGTCTTGGTGACAGCCACTACTGGCCCCGTAAGGAGGACAAGATCTACTACAACAAGCCTGCAAAGGACCTCCACGCTCGTCTCCTGACTCTTGGTGGTAAGGAGCTCGCAGGTTGTGGTCTTGGAGACGACCAGGACCCTGATGCGTACGAGACGGCCTATCAGGAGTGGGAGCCCAAGCTTTGGCAATCGCTCGGTGTGGACAACGTCGAGGGTCTGCCTGAGGAGCCCCCGCCAATCACCAACGAGGACATGAAGGCTGCTTCGAACTTCCTTCGTGGTACTATTGAGGAGGGTCTCGCCGACACATCCACTGGCGCTATCTCTGCCAGCGACCAGCAGCTCACTAAGTTCCACGGTACCTACATGCAGGATGACCGTGATCTTCGTGACGAGCGCAAGGCACAGGGTCTTGAGCCAGCATACTCGTTCATGATCCGATGCCGACTTGCTGGTGGTGTTGCGACTCCCAAGCAGTGGCTGCAGATGGACGAGATCAGCAACAAGCTCGGTAACGAGACCATGAAGCTGACCACCCGTCAAACCTTCCAGTTCCACGGTGTTGTCAAGGGCAAGCTCAAGCCGGCCATGCAGGCCATCAACAAGTCCATGATGACTACCATCGCTGCGTGCGGTGACGTCAACCGCAACGTCATGTGTAGTTCTCTCCCTACTCACTCCACGTACCACTCGCAGGTTCACGCCGTGTCACAGAAGATTAGCGACCACCTTCTGCCCAACACCAGCGCTTACCACGAGATCTGGCTCGAGGATGACGAGACCAAGGAGAAGCGCAAGATTGCCGGTGAGGCTGTCCAGGACCACGAGCCGCTGTACGGTCCCCTCTACCTCCCCAGGAAGTTCAAGATTACCATTGCCATTCCACCACACAACGACACCGATGTCTACGCTCACGACGTCGGTCTGATCGCTATCAAGGGTGCCGATGGCAACTTGGTCGGTTTCAACATCCTTGCTGGTGGAGGTATGGGTGTTACGCACAACAACAAGAAGACCTATCCCCGAACCGGAAGCATGTTTGGTTACGTTCCCACAGACCAGGCTCACATTGTTTGTGAGAAGATCATGTTGGTCCAGCGTGACCACGGTGACCGCAAGAACAGGAAGCACGCTCGTCTAAAGTACACCATTGACGACATGGGTGTCGATGTCTTCCGTGGCAAGGTTGAGGAGCTCTGGGGCCAGAAGTTCGCTGACCCCGCGCCCTTCAAGTTCGACAGCAACGTCGACACCTTCGGATGGCAGAAGGACGAGAACGGTCTCAACCACTTCACTCTCTTCATCGAGAACGGTCGCATTGAGGACACTGCCGAATTCCCCATGAAGACTGGTCTCATTGAGGTCGCCAAGGCACACAAGGGCGAGTTCAGGTTGACTGGTAATCAGCACTTGATCCTGTCCAATGTTGCAGACGAGGATCTGCCAGCCATGAAGGAGCTTCTGAAGAAGTACAAGCTTGACAACATTCACTTCTCTGGCTTGAGATTGTCGAGTTCCGCCTGTGTTGCTTTCCCCACTTGCGGTCTCGCTATGGCTGAGTCGGAGCGTTATCTCCCTGTTCTTATCTCCAAACTTGAGAACACACTCGAGGAGGCTGGTCTCCGCCAGGACAGCATTGTCATGCGTATGACAGGTTGCCCCAACGGTTGCGCGCGTCCATGGCTTGCTGAGGTTGCTTTCGTCGGTAAGGCGTACGGGGCCTACAACATGTACCTTGGTGGCGGTTACCACGGTCAGCGCCTGAACAAGCTGTACAGGAGCTCGATCAAGGAGGAGGAGATCCTTGAGATTATGCAAGGCATGATCAAGCACTACGCCAAGGAGAGGAACGATGGCGAGCACTTTGGTGACTTCGTCATCAGGAAGGGTTACATCAACGAGACAACACACGGAACCAACTTCCACGACAACGTAAGTTTTTCAGCCGCATCCTACTTTTGAACTTATGCTAACAATTTTTTAGACTGCGGAAGACGAGTCCGATGGCGAGTAAATAGTTTGAGTTGATTCATGGATACGATTGACGGTTTCATGTAGTTGCATATGACTGCTTTGGGTAGGGCCCGATCATACAGCGGCGTTGTTTGTGATATTCGAGCGTTCATACTTTGCGGCAAGATTCGCCAAAAGAATCAAAATTTATTCATTCACACCGTTTCATACCTGTACATATTGGTCATCCTCAATTAGTGAATGGTTTGATCAAGTCAAAAAGAAGTTCCCTCGTCCCACAGCCGCGGCCACAATTTCTGCCCGCCCCACCCTGTCTCCGCACTACACCCACAACACGAATCTCACGATAGTCGCAAAAATTCAACCATCCCACTCTCTGCTGGCCTCATACGACAGCAAAAAGATGGTCACTACGAGGGTCGAACTCGCGACCTTGGCGTATCAAGGATGAAAGCTATTAGCACCACGCTCTAACCAACTGAGCTAAGCGACCTTATTGTTGTTCGATGAGGATGGGCTGGAATTAGTTGGTATCTATCATCACTCAAATCGAGAAGTGAGGTACAACTCGAGTCGCAGGCATCATCATTATCCTCCTTATTTTTCCACAACCACCGCCATGCGCACAAACCGACTCTAAAGACCAGGAAGACTCTTCGCAAACCCTTCAGCAATCTCCTCATTTCCCCACCCAACCGTCAACGCAAGCTGCAACACTATCCTCGCCTTCTGCGGATTGTAATACCCGCTTGGAATCGTGAACCCATCGCCCGGCGGCACCATGCCGTCCGCGGAGCGATGAGACGCCACAATGGGTATTTGTGTCTCGTTGAAGAGTTTCTGGGCTGCCAGGGTGGCGGGCCGCGATATCCCGCCTGCGCCCATGCCGGCGTACACGATGCCTCGGGCGCCCGAGGCGTGGGCTGCGGGGAAGAGTAGTGGGTCCATGTCTTGGTGCGCGTAGAGAATGTCGACTTGGGCGAGGGAGGTGGAGTTTGCGATGTCGAAGGTGAGGAGGCCAGTCGGGGTAGAGGGCGCGAAGAAGAAGTAGGGGATTTGGTTGACGAAGGTGCCTAGTTGGCCTGTGGGTTTTGGGGTGGTTAGTTTGGGGGTGTGGAGGACAAGACGAAGAAGAGAGACGTACCGGCTTCGGTGGAGTAAAAAGTGTCGAGGCTGTTGGCGTTGTTCTTGGTGTTGTAGAACGCCGAGCCGATGCGGTCGTTGAGCACAATCATGGTGCCTCGGTCGCGTGCGGCTGCTGACCCGGCAAGCACAACGGCTTGGTACAGGTTCAAGGGCCCGTCGGCGGAGAGAGCGGTTGCAGGCCGCATGGCGCCGACGCAGATGACAGGTTTGCTGGACTTGACGGTGGATTCGAGGAAGAAGGCTGTTTCTTCCAGCGTGTCTGTGCCGTGGGTTATTACCACGCCGGAGATTTCGGGTTTGGCTAATTCCTCGTTAATCATGTGGGCCAGTTTCAGACTGATGGTCTGGTTGATGTTGCCGGAGTCGACATTGGAGATTTGGTAGCCGGCAATGTTGGAGATGTTGAGGAGTTCAGGGACAGCGTTGACAAGTTGTTGGACTCCGAGACCTATCGAGTAGCCTGTGGTCTGGGTGTTGCTGGTCCCTTGCGATGCAATTGTACCTCCTGTTGCGAAGATGGTGATATTGGGGAGAGAGGCATTGATTGGTGTTTGGATATCCTGGCGGACGAACAGTCTATGTAAATCGGCCTTGGTCAGGTCGATGGGCGTAGCCAGTGCTAGGGAAGCAAACAGAGGGAGAAGCTGTGTGAAGCTTTTCATCTTGCCGGTTCAAGAAGTGTCGATGGATTGTTACTGGCCATCGTCAATGTACTGCTCTTTATATAGCCTAGGTCTCGATGTCCATTTTGGCTTCTCTGCCTCGTTCTTACCAAGACCCTTATCTTGCACCGATGTCAACGGACAGTGCGATACTGTCATCGTCACGGCTGTCAAATCAATACTCTTACAAAGACACACAGAAGACGTTTATGTAAAGTCGCCGGAGAAGTATCGGTTTGTACATCGTTATCTGATAACAAGCGCCAAGACACAGTAAGAAAGGGTGCCAAGTACAAGCTGAGTACCGGTACGTCCATGGGAGTCCTATTGCCGTACCCATCGGCGTGTAAATAGCAGGTCGGCTTTGTGGGGAAAACTAGGATGGAGGCTAGGTCCATGTCCATGTCGGCTTTTGCAAGTTTCCTGGATACGACCTGTGCCGAAGGCGTGTCACGATAATGCGCCGAGAAGATACGAATAGCTTGGCAGCATCTCTGACTTTGGGAGACCGTGGGATGTGGCTGCTAAGCTTTACCAGTCCAGCGGTCTGGACACTCTATGATAGAGAAGAGTGTTATAAAGCAATGGTCGAAGGCTCCGACCGATACTTACTACTTGAGGAGTGCGCATATCAACACTACCTCTGGTGCCACCTTTGGGCTTGGGGTCGCCAATTGCTGCCAACACGCTCTGATTTCCGTTACCTAGTAGGGCGAACGATGCAGGCAATGCTCTCATGGCTTAGTCTGTGTAGGGCTACGTTCAACAACGCGCAGGCTCCGATTAATGGGATCGCGTTGTGTGGCTTGCGGGGTATGTGACTGTAATGATTGAACGTTCAGGGGCTGTACGACTTGACAGCAGTCACGTCGCTGACAGAGGGGACTCGTAGCAACTGAACGTCGCTAAACAGCAAACACTACGAGCATCGAGTTTGAAGGTTTGGATCGTGGCCGCCTGGCGAGTTGGGAAGACTGGCTTCACGTAGCGCACACCGCGGTTGGTGGGTCGGCGTCGACCGGCCCAACGACGTCATCGACCATCTGAATTGGGGGCTTTCGACGACAGCTACAATACCAGAACACCAGGGACGATGCAGACAGAGCCAACCATAATCAGAAGTACCTTAACAAAAATCATTAGCAAGTCATCATGGGCGATACCTCAATCGCATCGAACCGATCCGCATTGAAGGACTTCCTCGGATCCATTGCAACGATATCTGGAGATCTGTCAAACATAACAGCCCCACCCTTCGTTCTTGCTGAGAACTCTACTGTCGAAATTCCTCAATATTGGTGCGACCATGCTCATCTCTTTGTTCGACAAGCTTGGGGGGAGACCCCAGAGCAGAGGGCGTTGAACGTGCTCGAGTCGTTCATGGGAGCTCTCCGAAATCAGCAGTACGCTGGAAAGAGTGAACAAGAAGGTGTGAAGAAGCCACTGAATGCGTTCCTGGGTGAGCTCTTCATTGGCAAATGGGAAGACGAAGAGTTGGGAGAGACGAGGCTGGTCTCGGAACAGGTCAGCCATCATCCGCCTATTACGGCATGCTACATATGGAATGAGAAATACGGTGTTCGAGCTGAGGGTTTTACGGAGCAAGAGATTACCTTTTCCGGTAATGTGAGCATAAAGCAGAAAGGTTACGCTATTCTGCATCTCGATAAATACGATGAGGACTACCTGATGCCGGTTCCTAATGTCAAGGTCAAAGGCATTCTAAGTGGCAAGCCCTACCCGGAGCTTCAAGGTGGATACTCGCTCATCTCTTCGACTGGTTACGTGTCGCACATCAAGTTCGAAGGAAAGTCGTTCTTTGGTGGCGGTCAGAAGAACGGATTCGAAGCGAAGATGTTTCATGTCGACCATCCAGATGAGACATTGTACATTGCCAAAGGCGCGTGGAATGGTGAATCAACTTTCGAAGACGCACGATCAGGGAAGCAAATCGAAAAACTCGACTTTGGAACGCTCAAGTCAATACCGCTGCACGTCGGTGACACAACAGAGCAGGACCCGTGGGAATCCCGGAGAGCATGGGGTGATACTATTGCTGCACTAAGAAGAGGCGACATGGGCGCTGTTGCGAAGTCGAAAGCCATTCTTGAAGATGGCCAACGGCAGATGAGAAAAGACGAAGCTGCCAATGGGACAAGCTGGAAGAATCGCTTCTTTGGGACAGTAGAACGCGACGAGGTATTCGAGGCTTTGGCGAAGCACGACCCCAGCTCCTTCACTGTCGATCGCAAAGGTGGTGTCTGGAAAGTGAACAAAGAAGCAGTCCAGACCGCACAGAAACCTTACCACGGAGATTTACTACCGACCAACGAGCGAACAGGAGCATCCGGAGGAGGAGACCACCACCAGGAAGTTAGTGCGAATCACACACGATCGCAGAGCGAGGCCGCAGTGCCAATACCCTCGAACGGCGATCTACAACACAGAGAGTCTGGAGAAACAGCGCCGACTCAACACCCTATTGATCCTCCCGCACAAGCAGATCTTCCCGTGCGACCGAGAACCGAGCCACCGTCCTCGAGAGTGACCGAGACTTTGTCAAAAGGGCCGACTGATGCCCAAGTGGAGGAGTTCCTCCGCAACAAGTACAGCGCAAGTCTAAAATGAGCTCAAACTCTATTGTAACTTCGAGACCGCGTGCTAAAAGGATCGAGCTTGATGCCATTTCGAAGCTGAATGAGTGGTTGATATAATTATATTTATGATCTACGCCTTGTCCGGACATGGGTATCGTCGCATGTAATTAGAGCCTGTTCTCAATGCTATTTAGTATGCTATGTTTTGATGTGTTGTTTTGTAGTTTCATTCGAAGCGCATTATGTCTTGGCCATCAGAAAGATCGCCTCTCAGACTCTTGAACCACCTGCTTTTGTAGCGTGATGTGCCCTTGTGGAACGGGAGGAACGTCCCGCTCCTCGTCCAGGCTCTTGCCGCCGGCTGATACCGTCCACGAACTGAAGCCCTTTTCGCTCTTCTCAACCTGGCTTTCGTCGATGAGATCATCCCTCAAGCGCATAGGCTGTAGATTGCCCAAGCCGTAGTCTTCTTCCCTGTCCCTCACTGTCCCTTTCTCCGTTCGCATCAGTGTACCAAAGTGGAACAAGCTCTTCCTCTTCGATTCTTTCGCTGTGGATGGCCCACCGTACCACTGTGGTGTTCCCTTGCCACTATCGCCCTGACCCGTTGTGTTTATGCCGAGGCGGGTCGCTAGTTTGCGGTATAGAGGGCGGAGAGTTGCGAGACTACCGGCGGTAATTGCAAGGCCTTGTTCGACGTCACTCCAAATTGCGATGTCGAGAGTAGCCCAGAGGAAGTCAGGGTTTTTGAAGTCCATAACGTATGCCATGCGGCAAAGAACTGCAACACTGGCTACGCAAGCCATACCCAGGATAGGGATGAGCAAGACCCTTGTCTTGAAGGACATGTTCAAGTTCCACACGAGGAAGATGGGTAGGATGGCGAACGTGAAATCGCAGATTACGGAAACGGCGCTGTACAGGAACGTGAGGGCGATAATCACGTCGACATTGATACACCACCCATTTCCGGAGCTCTTGTCCCAGAAGTAGGACAGCGGCGCACATTGCAGTAGCGTGACGAAGAAGAATACAAGTCCGGTCAGAACAGTAAGGCCCATGGCGATGTAGATGATCCAACGGTGGAGGGGCTTTATCGTAACGCGTAGTAGGAACAATCCAATAGAGAGCTTGACTGTGATCATAGCCCAGCAATAGGCAATGTAGCAGTACCACCAATACTGTTACTTCAATTAGGTATTATCTTTGATACAACAAGCCGTTGTACTCACCCTCATGGCTTTCATGATTGCCTCACTGCTGAGATCTTTCATATGTCGACCGGTTCCATAGTGGATGCCGCCAATCGCGCAAGTCGCGAACATTATATTAAACAACTATCGTAGTCAGTTCCTGCCTAGTCCATAGCAAAGTTGAAGACCAACTTACAAGAGCGAACACCATAAAGAAGTCGTCCCATCCGAAAGCCTTCACGATACGAGTTCGAACGTAAACTCGAAGCACCACTGACACAAAGGACAGTGACACCATCGTGGAGCATACGGCCTGTAGCTCGGGTCCCCGATTTTCAACCATGATTGACAGTTACGAAATGAATAGCACCGGCAAGCAAACTTCAGTTCACCCCAGATTCGAGAAAATCAAGCGCAGTGCCGGAGGAAATACCAAAACATAGGGTGTCATGACCGCCCCCATAACGGCTACGCGAGTCGAGACTACATGTACACAAGTGATGACAGGGGCGAGGCGGCACAGAAGCCCTGCATAGAGTACGCCAATGCCCAAGGCTAAAAAGGAAGCACGTCCGGGCCTGCGCACACGGCTCCGGCTGCAGCTTTGACATCGATCTACTGCTCAGTATGAGTCGTTGGAGTAAAGAGGACCAGGGTGCTGTCCACGTTGACGGTGATCATTACCACGAGTTCGTTGATATCTTAAAAGAAAGGAGCTGATCCCAATACTTCTTCAGCTCTCACCCTGACATGGAGTCGCTCTTCGGCAACTGATCTCCCGTGAATGGTCTTCCCGCTCGATGAGGAGAACGTTGGGCTTCGTTTGACCATCGCGGACAGGCGCGGAAGCGGCCGTGCCTGGTCAGCTCTTCGGTCCCAGAAAATCTCAACGCGTTCATGCCCATTGCCTCCTCCAAAGCACGCCGTCGCGCAGGTTACAGACGAGCGTGAGACGGCGTAGACCGGCAAGTGGAATGTTCTCTCGCATAATGACAGGGGTAGGAGGAATTCGCATTGTCTTTCAGGAACCTCCCCGGCGATCTATACCATTTCGAGGGGGTACGTATGCCGTCTGAGGGCAAGCGAATAACTAGACCTCTCAGGGTAAGACAGGGAAAAACCAAGACCCCACTAAACCACGCCCATGTGGAGAATGTGCGGATCTCAAAACCATTCGAAAGTGCCGAGGCATTGTCATTGGGTCCCGGATCAATCCCCGCTTGACTCGAACACTAGAACTTCGTACGCATCTGCGGACCACGGCGTCGCTCACAGAGTCGTCCAAAGTTAATTCAGGAACTAGTCGTCAGCTACCAATCCCGTGTAGCTGGGCACCAATGCGCTTTATCTGTACATCTCAACGACGACGCTCGCATCATTAATTCCGACGAGGAAACGGCACGTTGGGGCGACGCGGGGAGTTCATTTCGAAACCCAAAACAACCTTATATGTCCGTACGAGTCGTAGTCCATCTCCGGCAGCGCACATCCGTGGACACTCACGGATGACTGGCCGTTGGACAGACCCTCTGAAGGTCGTTATCAGGCGCTTCCAGCACCGCGACAGTAGCAGCTGGCCTGAACGGTGACATCCGCGACGGCTTGTGCCAAACGTAATTGCTGGTGTACGATCCCTGCCTCTTCGTCCCGTTTGAGCCTAACAAGGCATTCGTGGTACCCATGCAAGGCCCAGACATTGTTCGGATGCTGTCTTGCCCTCGGTAGGGTATCATCGAACCCTAGATCCGCCTTGTAGGCGGCGGCAGCATCTTCAACCCTGCCCTGTTCCATCAAAAGAGCAGCATATGCATGTCGAGTAGGTTGCATCCAAGCCCACGGCTCAGCATAAGTGAGAGCATCGTCGCGCTTGATCGCTTCCTCTAGGTGGCTAAAAGCGACGTCGTGATTGCCCTGCCGATAGGCTATCTCCCCATCGAGCATTGCCTCGCCGACCTGAAGAACGACGTTTGACCGGTTGGGAAAGTCTCCGCAAATGCGGGATGACGGGATCCGTTTCACTGCCTCTTTCAGGGCGGCACGTTCCTTCAAGGCTTTCTCAACATCTCCGGTAGCGGCGTGTGCTACACCTTTACCATAGTGGATCATCGCGATCGTCACGCAATACAGGTCTTTGTTTTTGGGGAAAGGCAACGAGAGGAGGTCTTGCCAACGACCAAAGCGGACGAGAACGTGAACACGCACAGAGGAGAAGTTCTCAAGCCAATCCGCCATGGGTGGACTATCGATACTCAGGAGTGAGGCTGGCAGCGATAGTTCCATCCGGCTCACCGCTTCCAGGGCAACCTTTGACTGACCAGCAAACATCGCGGCATAGATCAGCGAGTGGTAGTCGTGCATACGATAGAAAGAGTAGAAGTTGTCCCCTCCATGTTCAGCATGGTACTTCTCGTCAGCAAGGCATGCATCGGCGTTTGAAGCTATGGCCCGTCGATAGTCCCCTACGAGGATGTCAAGGTGACTCGGCATATGGACCAGATGACCCGCATCAGGGATCAGGTTGCGAAGATGGTCTGCGGCAACCAATGCGGCTTCTGGCGTTGAACTCATCTCCATCAAGTGGATGTACAAGTGGAGTATGCCGGGGTGCTCATACACGTGGTCCTGCTCGAGTGCCTTTTCAAGAAACCCTTTGACCTCCAATGAGCGAGATCCAGGGGTGGGCTCGCCAGTTTTAAGGTCCCACAAGTCCCAAGCAGATAGGTTCATGACAGAGTCGGCGAACAAAGTGGTGACATCGAGGTCATCGGAGAACCTCTCATGAACCGATTCCATAGCCTTTGCATAAGCTTCGTTGCAGGCCTTGAAGTCGGGCTCCTTGAGACCCTTTGGCACACGGGACTGGATCGCCTCAATGAGTGCCTGTTCGAGTTCCGTAGAATCTGGCGCATGCTCCTTAGCTTTAGTGAGGGCATGTTCGATCGTCTCTAGGGTTGTCTTCAGCTCCTTTTCGTCAAAGAGGTCCCATGGCTTGTTGTAGTTTGGTCCTAGAGCAAAGGCAAGCTACTCAAGTCAGCTCATTTATCAGTCCACTATGAGAATTCGAACTGCACACGTACTCCCCAATAGGCCATTCCACAGCTTGGGTCTTCAGAGATTGCGCGCTCGAAACAACGAGCTGACTCTTCGTGGTGAAATGCATAGCTCCAGATGAGGCCTCTATCGAACCACACTTGCGCCTCTGCGTTTGCGGTTGTGACCTTGCGATGGTAGGTTCCGAGATTGTATTGGTATGACTTTGACGCTGTGCCCATGGCTGCAATGTTTTAACTCTCGACTTCAGGAGTCAATTTAGGTGGTGTTGATGCGGCGAAATGCACTGCAAGCACCCGTGAACTTGACGAGCGGGGTTTCGTGTCTTGCCAGCCAATAAGGCAATCGCGTCATACGCCACTGCACCGGTTGCACGCGAGGCAAGAACATTGCACGTGTTAGTAACCATCTTCGCTATCATAGCATAACAGCATACTGCCGTTGAGTATCATCGTCGCTGTTGTTGTTGTAGTAATTTTCTTACGAAACTGGAGTCCAAGGTTGAAGGTGCCAGATAGTTACGTCACCCCACTTTCTCACGATCGCGAAGACTCACCACCGTATCTTCTTCAACTCCAGTCACGCCACGCTTGAATCAATACCTGAACTACAGCAAGTATTACACAAATACATCTATGCTCACTCGAAAACTATCACAGCTTTCTTGGAGACCAATTGCAAAGTCTTGCGTACCCATCATCTCCTCCCGGGCATCTATTCAACAATCTGCAAAAATGCTACACTCAGCCTCAACCCCAGTTCCCACCAACAACTCCTCCAAGAAAATCTTCGCACCAACAAGCAACTCCGAGGATCCCGGCCACGCAACACAATACACCAAAGGTGCACTAGACCGCTCTGACCTGCTCCCCTCTCCGACAGAACAATTCCACGCCTGGTTCGAAGAAGCCACCAAATCCGGCGTCTATCAGCCTGAAACAGTCACTTTTTCCACCGCCGAACTCCCCAGCGGCAAGGTCTCAGCACGCATGGTCTACATGAAAGAACTGGACTCAAAGGGCTTCGTCATCTACTCCAACTGGGACACGTCGCGCAAAGCAGCAGACGTGCGCAGCAACCCGCACGCCGCGCTGACGTTCTGGTGGCGTGAACTGGAACGCCAGGTTAGGGTTGAAGGGCGAGTGGAGCGCCTTGAGTCTGAGGAATCACAGGTCTACTACGACACGAGGATTCGAGGGAGTCGGATTGGAGCGTGGGCGAGTCAGCAGAGTAAAGTGCTTGAGGGAAGGGAGGAGCTGGAGAAGCGAGTTGAGGACGTGGAGAAGAGGTTTGAGGGGAAGGAGAAAATCCCTGTGCCAGAGTTTTGGGGAGGGTTGAGAGTGATTCCTGAGGTGGTCGAGTTTTGGCAGGGCAGGCCGAGTCGTTTGCATGATCGGTTCAAGTATGAGTGGGTTGAGAAGGAGGGCGGTGAGGGTGAGTGGAAAGTCGACAGACTGAGCCCATAGGTAGGGTCAGTAGAGTAGAATTTTGATTACAAGTGCATTGCATTTTGTTGCCAGATATTCAGCACCGTCTTCTGATCATCGACCCTTTACTTCTGCAACATAATGGCCGTAGGGCTGAAGCTCGCTTATACATCTGCTTGCCCGATCGAGCGGAAAGGCGCAGCGGATGTCATAAAACGGTGGAGCACCCAGCCGTTCGACAACACCCTTTACAGTATCAACATAGTCGATCCAGAATTACCAGCACCACACCAGTACGAACAACCCTAGCATGTGTCAACCATCCGACCTCACAGCCCCAGAAAATGCGCCAAAACGCTCAAGCCGAGCCTTTGCCGAGAAGGTCCCGCAAACCCCCATTTCCCAAGCCGCGTTCGAGCATGCTTCATCAATTCTAGCACCTTCGATTCTCAGCCACAGTATGAGAGTATACCTATACGCCAATGCGATTGCTGAAGACTCCAACTCGATATATGCGACGATTCCTGCGAAACACGACCTTCTCTTTTTGGCCTGCCTGTTCCATGATATTGGTACAACGAATGAGTACAATGGCTCGCAGCGCTTTGAGGTGGAAGGAGGTAATGCAGCTGTAAAATATCTGACCCAATTCGATGTCGACGACGCGGACAAACATGACGTCTGGACAGCTATCGCATGTCATACAAGTCCCCAAATCGCGGAAAGAATTGGCGAGTTATCGAGATTAGTAAGACTGGCGGTTATTACGGATTTTGGCCGTAAAAGCACTGCGTGGGAAATACTGGTGCCATTGAAAGAAGAATTGGAGGAGCAATTTAAGAGAGCTGAGATTGAGAAAGTTCTCGGTGATGCGGTGGTGGAGCAGGCAAAGGGACATCCGGAAAAAGCACCAATGGTATCGTGGCCGGGTGTAATGTATGGGGCACATCTTGAAGATCCAGATTGGAGTGGGGTAAACAAGATGTTTTGAAGACTGGTAGATGGACCATCCTAATTTCATGGTATGCTAGCGATAGCAGCTTTTCCCTAGTCGAGTTCACATGAATTGCCCGCCGCTGTTCATCATAGACGCTGAATTCGGATCCATGAAGTTGAAGTCGTTGCCCAATAGCGTCGTGATCAATTGGTCTTCCGAGAACCATTCGCCCATGTTTCCAGTCGTGGTGAAAGCGTTCATATCATACGTTGTATCCGCTTGGAGAGGATCTGCGTAAGGATTGAAGTCGCTTTGGTTCGGAGCGGCGTCATATGTGTTGTTGATGCCGATCCTCGTCATGAATGGATCGAGCTCTTTCCTCAGCTGGGTTTGTGTCGTTTGCTCAGGCGTTGTAGGATTTGAAAAGGTGGGGTTTCTGGAAGCTGCCCCAATGAACAACTTGGCTACTCGGTGGAACACATCACATACTAAGAACATCTTTTCGACGGCATTCGATGTTCCACGAGCAGGTTGAAGAGTTTCTAAGAAATCGGCTAGCAAAGCCAGATCACTAGTCGACTGCGTTTCGATGATATGACAGAAGATGACCAAAAATGGTGTGAAAGGTGTGTGTAGAAGCGTCCAGTGAAGATACTCTGAAAAGATGTGTCTGTCGGACATGTCCGCAAACTTGGTGGTGCATGTTTGATGAAGCTGTAGCGCTTGTCTCGCTGCAGCAACACACTCTTGACTGCATGACAGTGATTGACTTGACTGACTGTCTGTTGCTGGCACAGCTCTGAGGACCAAAGTAAGTGTTGTAGACATTGTGACTTTATCGCCCAGCAGGAACACTTCATGTGCCTCTGGCGTTGATCCAGGTATGAAGCCGATCTGGTCATGTTCACTCCATATCTGTCTGATGTCGGAGACAAGCAAATCCGCCTTGGCCGCTCTCAAAGCTCTGGGTTGATTTAGTGCCCGAGGACTATATAAATCCTCGTATACGCGTCCCTGAACCCCAGCAAGTAAGACCCAGAAACGGGCGATACCATTGCCGTCTTTGAACTTATCACCGCTCCCTAGCTTGGGCATGGGTACAGCGATGTCGTAGTCTTGTATGCATGATGCACGACCAAGACGAAGACACAGACCTTTGTCCATTGAATAGAGGAACCAAAACAGGTTGATCTTTCGGTTGCGGACTTGTGGTGTATCTCTCACCATGGTATGCGAGCGATGATAACCTAGAGTAAGGCAGACATGAGCCGCTTTCGAGATGAGCGCAGAGCATAACGCGGGCTTCGACATCTCCACTGCGTAATATGCCTACAGCATTGTTAGCGCTAGGTTCAAAGGCAATCTCCAGGAATTCTGGAGCGCTTACTCCCAGCAGTAATGCTTCAAAATTGTCAACCGTAGGCGCCATAAGCACTGGAAGAAGACCGATCAAGTCCATCATGTTCCGCACGAGCATCTTTGCGTAACCCTGGAACTCCTCTTGACGTGAATCCTCTTTGGAGAACGAAAACTGATAGCACCTGAAAACGAAGTAGAGGCTGCCAAACGCCACGATAAGACTTGCCACTGGGATGTCGTCGATGTTAAAATAGAGTTCCTTGCAGAGGGCTACAATTTCCAGATAAGGTCTGACTGGATAGAACAGCCCAATAACGGTGTCGTAGATATCTTCGCACTCTCGGAGCACCCTGGATACGACCTCTGCTGGGGGAATAGCATATCTCTGTGTGTTCTTGACGAATCTTTCGTTTGTGGGAGCGTCGTGTTCGCCAGGATACACGTTCTGCGTCGATACAATCTGACTAAGGGACGTTAAAGCGGCTGCGAGATCTGGGTCTTGCTGCAGAAGTTGAGTGTTACGAAACGCCTTTTGCAGATGATCGTTCGTAGATGTGGTATAAGCACTGAGAGACGTGTCACCCTCGAAGTGACGGATGTTAGAGGCTGGTGTAGTAGCGGGAGTGGCGCTGACCGAATTCCCAACAGACGGCGATGGAGAAGGCTGTATGTATTGAGATAATGTAGTTGATTGTGGTGATGCCACCTTCATGTCTCGAAGTGCTCTTTCGATACCTGCAAGTCGATCTCCAATCGCATCGATCTTAGACTCACTACACAACAATGTTAGATGATCGATTTTGGCAAGTAGAAACACCACCATGTCAAAAATACAATCGGTACACATCAGTGAATAATGTTCGGATGCTAGGGTGGAAACCGCGTGAAACTGCACAAGACTCAACAGATCTCACTCACTATTTGCTGGAAATGAGCACGCGTTGCCGGTGTTCCTTAGGTCGATTCCCTGATGCCTGGCAAACCAAATCAGATGCACGGCAGCTCGCACAAGGCCTGCCTTTATCACAACGAATCTGCCACGTATCAGAGATCCGCATTCTATGAACACAGGCCATTAGACTGAGAAATTCATACCTTGCGAGTACGGCATTGGTCGCACTAAGATGGTATCAGTGTACGGTACAATAACACAATCACCAGCCACACTTACTGCCCTCAAGCCTGCTTGGCTATCGCTGGAAGCGGCTGCACCTTCCATACTGAGGGCCTTGCTCGTTGTACGCCACAGGAATGTGGAGAGTTCAAGCGGATTGATGAAGGCTTATGTTGTCGCGCGGACAGCGATAGGGTGTGGTGACGAGAGCGCTGATTGGACAATATCTGCTCACCCGTCCGCGGGTCCCGGGAGGCTGAAGAACTTCTTCAGGGGGTACCAACGACGTGTTTGTACGTAAAGTGCCCCGGAAACGAGGCGCAGCAGTATATGAGTGGGTGGCTTGAGCTGTGCATGTGAGAAATAGTGTACAAGATCTCGGAAAGCAAGCGTGAGTTGCGGAAAGGAGGTGCAATGACGTCTGTACTCTAGCTCTCATAATTCTGTCTGTACCAATACCTTTCAATGCTCCCGGATGCCTCCCAACCTCATCGCAAGACTCTAGTCAGTCCATCATGAGTCTTGGTCACACCATGTCTGATTTCGCCTGAGAACCTCCGTACGGAGTTTTGCATCTACAGTTGTATAACTGGTATTTGTGAGTTGTGTCTAACCACTGATGAAGGATAATAGTAAGGATTTGTGAAGAAGATATTCATGAATTTCGACAATATAGTGCAACCTCTCACTACCCCAGATTGAATTCGGACGCTTGCCCAGCATGTCGCATAAATTTCTCTCTTGCACGAACCGCTTTCCTCATCTTGGCCGACTCCTCCTCGTCCGCACCCAGCGGCAGGTCCAGGTCCTGGATGCCCTTCTTCGGCTGCACCTTGTCTGCCTTCCGACTTGCAAGGTCGACCTTTGGCCCACCGCGGACCTTTGCTGGACGCTTGTCCTCGCGACCTGCACCGGTGCGAAGACCGGGGACCTTCATACCGCTTGGGCGCTCGCGCAGGGCGAAAGCTTTGGCGAGATGACCGAGGTGAAGGGATTTGATGTCGAAGTATATTCGTTCGTCTGCTACATGAGTAGCGTATGCTCGAATGTGGGATTGGTATGCTCTTCTTGCCGCCTCGAGCCTCTTTGGATCCGCGAGTGCCCATCGTTCGATCGCGAGCTGCAAATCGGTTGCTTTTTCCATGTACGCATGCTTCTCGATGATTCCACTGGTGACCAGTCCTCGGTTGAGGATGTCATCGGCGTCTTGTCGGATTAGGTTCACACCGGCTTCGTTGTCTTTGCGATCAGACTTGAGGATATCGACGTATCCTTCTTCGCAACCGGGCTGTAGGAAGATACAGGCGCGACCATCACGACCAGCACGTGCTGTACGACCAATACGATGAAGGTGGTCGGAGCGTGCAAAGGCGGGGTCGAATTCGACGACAAGATCTACGTTGGGAAGATCAAGACCACGCGACGCGACGTCAGTGGCGATGAGAACGGAAGCTTCGTTATTCTTGGTGAAATGCGCGAGGGTGGATGTACGAAGAGATTGTTGGAGAGAACCGTGCAAGCGGTAGGCTGTTACGGTGTGAGTTTTGGGAGAGAGGATGGGAGCTTCGGCGTGCGTGACTGTGAGCTTCGTAGGGTCTGTTTGGGCGACGACCTTCTTCTTTTCCTTCTTGTCTGACGCGTCTGCATCCTTGTCACTCGTTTCCTCCTTGACCTCCTCTTTCTTGTTTCCCTCGAGATCGCTTGTCAACAAATCGAAGTGGAAATCGACCGAGTCTGCGCAGGAGATGAAAACAATGGCTTTCATGACTGAACCCTTCCGTGCAAACGTACGCTTCAGGTAAGCCAGCAATGACACCAGACGGAGCTTGGGAGCCACGACTGCATACGACTGCTTCAGTTGTGCTGGTGCGTAGAAGGTTTGGTCGTCTCGCTCCTCGGCTGCGTTTTCGTCTCGGTCGGCAGGATCTGCTCGAATGTGCACTGCATCCTTCAAACTGATCTGGCCCAATCGCTCTACGTCCATCTTCATTGTCGCAGAACAAAGAACGGTTGTTCGCTTCTCCGGTAACCCTGGTATCGCCGACCTGCCCTCCTTGTGTGCTCGCATTCGCAGATTGAGCTGCCCAATGATTTTCTGCATGTCTTGCTCGAACCCGAGTTCCATCATTCGGTCGCCTTCATCAAGCACGAGCCATCTGACATTGCTCACGTCCAAGGCTTCGGTGTGTTCAAGATGATCGACCAATCGTCCAGGTGTGGCAACCAAGATGTTGATTCCCTTCCGCAAGCGCGCTTTTTCCGACTTTTTCTTCTCCCCACCAATGACTGTGGTGGCCACGAGCCAATGTGCACATCCCAGTAGCTTCTCCAACACGAGTGCGATCTGCTTACTCAGTTCTCGAGTTGGCGCGAGAATGATGGCAAACAGGCCCGAGCTTCGCTGCACAGCTTCGTCGTCCTTTCGCTTCTTCATGTTCGCTGACAGCTCCATGAGTCTTTGTACGATGGGCAGCAGGTAGGCCAGTGTCTTTCCGGAACCAGTCTCGGCCTGTATGAATGCATCCGAATCGTCCTTGACCAACTGTGCAATTGCGGCCTTCTGAATGGCAGTCGGCGCCTTCATGCCCATCTTGTTCAACATGTGTGCTGCGAGTATGGGTGATATACCGAGAGATGTGAACGTCTCCAGCTCGCTGCTGAGAGGCGCATTCGAGGGCTCGATGGGTGCATCGTCTTGGGCTGTTCGCTCGGCCGGCTGCTCTTTCTTGGTAGTGGAAGTGGGGTTGTATGTGAACAGAGACGAGATGATCTGCTTGTTGGCCTTTTTGGGGCCCTCCTGCCTCTCCTGGAACTGCTTGGGCGCACTCGTTGTCGACTGAGGTCTGAAGTCACTCTGACCTGTCCTCTCAGTGTCTCTTGGCTTGAAGTCGCCGCTCACACGCGCCCTCTTCACTGGCCGTTCACCATGGCCTGCAGGTTCAGGGCTCTTCGACACACGCCTGGTTCGCGGGCCCAGCTCTGTACGGTTTACATCTGTCGCTCGTTCCTCGTGCACTTTCTTGGGCACGACTTCTCCAGTCAGTCGCGCAGTAGCTTTGGTGTGCCAGTTCTGCGCTGCTTTCTTTGCCGTGAGGCGACTTCTCCACGAGCCACCTTTTATGCTTGGCTTCGCAATGATACCGCTCTCGGGTATGGAGAAATTGAGGAGCATGCCATCGTCGGCCATTTTCGCTCAGGTTATGCGTTGTTGTACTGCTTGCCAGCGGTGGGGTTCAGTCGGCGCATTCTCGACCCTCGAACTTTTACAGTGGAGACGTCGGCGCTAAGCCTTGCGGTGTGGAGTCGCCATGGCACGTGATGTGTAATAGTACCACAACTACGCGGCAGAACAGAGACGTCTTTGCTCTTTTGAAATCAATTGCGGAGATGGGCCTGTCAAACTTCTCCCGCGCATCCGCCTCTACAGGGCGACTCAACCACCGCGGATTCCACGTTGTTGCGACTTGACAAGGACAAGCTGAAGAGCTATGGCCTCGCGTCCTGCATCCCTCTTCATGGCCCACCTACGCACAGCAGCTGGTACACGTCTTCTTGAACCACCATGACTGAGTCACGCGACTAACATGATATAGTACCCGCAGCGCACAAGTGTCTACTTCGAAGCTTTGCACCCTCTTCGCGAGCTTCTTTCGTACACAATGGCGCTCGCTGCCTCTCGACCACCGCACCCCGTCGCAGCGCATTCGCAGTCAACGACCTGACACAAGTCTTCCATGATGTCGCGCCCCTGCGCAAGTTTCGCCGTAACCTCCTCTTGAACAACCGCACCGTGGGCCTTGTTCCTACTATGGGCGCACTGCACGAGGGTCACATCTCGTTGGTTAGGCAGGCCGCGGCTGAAAACACCGACGTGTGGGTCACCATCTACGTGAACCCAACACAGTTTGGCTTGAACGAGGATTTGGCTTCCTATCCAAAGACATGGGAGACAGATATTGAGATGCTGAGAAATCTTGACAGGGAGCTGGCACGCGCAGGTCAAGGGCGCGTGTCTGCCGTCTTCGCACCCAGCACCAACACCATGTACCCTACATCGCCTCCAGACAGCAGCATACCAGGAGTAGGAAGCCTCATCGAGATGCGGCCACTTGGCCAGCTGCTAGAAGGCGCCTCAAGACCCGTCTTCTTCCGTGGTGTAGCAACTGTGTGTATGAAGCTCTTCAACATCTGCACTCCGGACAGCGTCTACTTTGGCCAAAAAGACGCTCAACAGACGGTGGTCATCAAGAAGCTGGTCAAGGATTTCCATCTTGACACTAAAGTCAGGATTTGCGATACATCACGAGAATCAGATGGTCTGGCACTATCATCGCGCAACGTGTACCTTGGTGCTCGCCGACGCAACGTGGGCATTGTACTGAACCAAGCATTGCGAAAGGCAGAAGCGCAGTACAAGGACGGCAAGAGGCTGCGCGGCGACATTCTCTGGCCTGCCGTCGACCATGGTGACCAGGTCCAACATGAGCAAGAAGCACTCGAGCCAAGCAAACGAGCATTGTTCCAGGTTGACTACCTCAGTCTTGCAGATCCAGACACGATGGAGGAAGTCGAGAGGGTAGACGAAACGAAGGGTGCGATCTTGAGTGGTGCAGTCAAGATGCTACCAATTGAGGAGCCTCAAGAGGGTGAAGACCGTGGTCTGGGGGGTGGCCAGGTCGCCGTCCGACTTATCGACAACATCGTACTACAGCCGACACAGTGATGCTCGAAACAATACAAACGTTTGCACAAAGTTTTGTGTTCTCTCACGTCCTGAGTCTTGTCTGTACTGGGATTTCTTTTGATGATGGTCTTGGTCACCATTCCAGTGTACAACCACAACCCACATGTGGAAAATATATGCAGCAGCCTTCCACAATCTGGTAGTGTACTACCGACTTCCAAGTCGCATCTGTTATGACTAGTGCAATCGTCCGCGCGTCGAGGACTTCTTGACCCTCGATTCTTGTAATAAACTGGATTGTGGCGAGCGTCATTGGTCACAGATCTTGCATAGTCTGGTCGTGAGGGGAACTACCAGAAATGAACAGGATCCTTCAGTCAGTGCAAGATACTGCGCTCATCAGGACACCGTATTCTCACCTACTGCTAGGATTTGCTTGCCATTCATCTCTTCTTACTCCCACCAGAGCATGATAATCTGCAGCACGATGGCTGACCACGGGCATCCCTCCACGCCAAAGCCTTTTCTCACTCATCCAAATCCCCTTGAATCTCTCTCCAATCCATCTGTGATGGTCATTGACTCACGAGGCGAGGTTTTACCAGACACCTACTACCCCACGGCTACCACTACCACCACCGTCGAAGTCATACTCTCCTGCTCTACCGGCCTACACACCACCCTCGAAGAAGTCATCCTCACCAAGCACCATGCACTTAATCCATCCCATCCCCCAGCGGACACTACTCCAAGCGACAACTCTCCAAGCGACAAACCTTCTCTTCTGGGTGAACCTACCACCATACTCATCTTTGACTCTCCAACCCCAACCATTGACACCACCACGCTCACCCTCGCTCTCGCCAAAGCCCCACACACCCTCTTCACTTCCACACGATCGCACAACATCAGCCTCTCGCTGCCCACAAAACTCACCTACGCCAACCCCCACTGGCCTCAAGTTGGCACCATTGTCGCAGAGAGCGATATCCCACAGCGCTGGCGCGAGACGGTGCTAGATCGTGAGATGAGGGCGCAACATGGCGTATTGTTGGCAGTTTGCGGAGTGTTTGTCCTGGGCGTACTGGGCGTGCTCGGGGGGAGTTGGATGAGGTATGTTTCCCTTCCTCTCATAGAGACGGAGGGCGTGGTGTGGAAACTCGTACTGACAAGTAGTAGATGCTGGAGCAGGGGTGACTGTATCTGCTCGCAGAGGACGGAGGAAGATAAGGAGGGGATCGAGTAGTGTGAATAAGCCACGCCAGGAGAGAGAAGCTAGGAAAAGTTGACGATGGCACAGTTGTATGTTAGATGTATTGGAAGTATCGAGTGCACAGGGTCGTCTTAGGCCAGCTACTAGACGGGAGGGAAGTGGATAGTAAGAGAATAGTAAAATCAACAGAGGGAATTTTACCGTTGAAGATATGCTAGACCTACGACAATACCTGCATAATCCCCTTAACGACCCTTCATCCTGCACGGCTCACCTATTCTGCAACGAACACCGGACTACAAATCGTCCACTCAACCAGACAGAACGACCCACAACCCAACGCCAAAGTAAGTACAAGTAGAGCAAGTCCTAGTTAAACAACACATTAAAGCACCGTACAGTCATGCCCGGATCCAAATCTCATCGCAAGCTAGTCAACACCAAGTTACCCTCTCTAGGCATCAACCTTCCATTCCATGGCTCGCGAACAGAAACACAAAGAGCGTGCGTAAGGGTCTTTTTCTCCAGTCAGATTAGACGGTCAATCACGAGGCATTAGTTCCGTGGAAATGCGAAGGAAGTTGTTGTCGTGCTTTGACGATGTACTGACAGTGTTTGGTAGCTGGGTAGATGAGTCTGAGATTTTTCCAACGACACGGTATCTGTGGAACAGAACCAGGGATTCCCAAAAGTCAACGAAGAGCGTTCAAGGCATCGGTCGTGATATAGTGGTTCTCCGACACAAATTGCATGTCGCGTGCGTGGACTTCCTGATCAGCGACTCATTCGCAACCAACACAGGAGCTCTTCGGTGCATCACAACCCCATCGTTTTCATCAATCTAACGCTTTGCTGAACACTACGAACCATCTCATTGGTAGTTTCGTGAGTCAAATAGGCAGATACCCACTGTTCGGCGAGAGCGATTCTCTCGCCGTCGGCGTAAATAGTGACAACGCCGAAATCAAGCATATAGGCGTCAAGACTCCCAAGATGTATAAATATCAATATGCCCAGCATTAAAGCAAATCATTATGAACTCAATCGTCTCAAACTCAACTACTTTTTCAAGATGCCTTCCACCAATCCCGAAACAGCCCTCCCAACGCCCGCTGAACCTATAGGCTCCCCCATCACCGCCGAAGCCGCCGTAACGCAACCCGAGAACTCACTCGATCGAGTCGAAACACGGGCCTCGATACTGTATGATAGTATACCGCTGTGGAGGAAATGTGTCATCGTGTTTGTTACGAGTTGGTCTACACTGGCGGCGTGTTTCTCGAGCACCTCTTTGCTATCGGCGAGCCAGGAGATTAGTGAGGATCTTGATACGACGAGCCAGGTTGTGAGCTTCTCGACGGCAGGGTTGATGCTTGCGATGGGATTGAGTGCGTTGGTGTGGAGTCCGGTTGCGAGTGTAAGTTTGAAAGGAAGAGGATGATGGGTGGGGATAGTGCTAACGATGTGTAGATTGTTGGTCGAAGAGTCGCTTACATTGCTTGCATCTCGGTGCTGCTTGCTCTCACTGTCGGTGCTGCAGTTGCACCTAGCGTGGAGGTGTTCGTTGCCATGCGCGTGTTATCTGGGTTCCAGGGTTGTTTCTTCCATGTTGCAGGACAGACAATTATTGCTGAGTATTTTCCTCCTACACAACGTGGGAGGGCCAACGGCTTCTTCCTTGCTGGCACTGTCTTGGGTCCTCCGCTCGGTAAGTATTGATTAGTCTCTGTGTCCAGAATTCTGTTAACATATCTGCAGGCCCATTGGTCGCTGGCATTATGGTCAACTACACCAGCTGGCGTAACTTGCTTTGGCTGCAAGTCTCAATGACTGGCGTCTCGCTCATACTAGCTTTCTTTTTCGTACCAGCAAGCAGATTGGACAAACCAGGACTTGCTCTGAACATCAAGGGTTGGCATGCAGTGGCGCAGTTCAACCCCTTGCCAACGCTCAAGCAAATGATGTACCCAAACATTTCTTTAACAGTAAGCCATCCACTCACCGAGGTCCTCATTAGTGGAGGTAGCTGACCGTCGATATCTAGCATTTGAGCTGTGGGTTCCTCAGCTGGACGCAGTACTCGCTTCTCGCAGCTCCAAGACATGTCCTGAGTACTCGGTTCGGGCTGACATCCTCATTGTCGACCGGCCTCTTCTACATTGCACCTGCCACAGGCTTCCTTCTCGGAACCGTGATCGGAGGATGGTTCTCAGACAAGACAGTTCGTAAGTGGATGTTGGTGCGCGGTGAGCGTCTCCCACAGGATTGTCTGAATGCAGGCATGCACGCATTTTGGGTGGTTATACCATTCTTCATGCTTTTGCAAGGCTGGGGTCTGCAGTGCGACAACTGCTCCACTGCAATGGTTGGACTAGCTCTACCAATCGTAACAAGCTTCTGCACCGCAGCGGGCCTACTTGCTGCATTTGCAAGCTTGAACACATATTGCGCTGGTAAGTACCATCTACTTGTCACATGGGCGACAAATCTGATAAGTCCATAGAAGCAATTCCGAAGAAGCGACGGGAGATTATAGCTGGGAAGTACATGGTCCAGTATACCTTTGCCGCCGTGGCAAGTGCTACTGCTGTTCCCCTGATTGATGCTGTGGGTACTGGGCCAGCTGGAACAATCGGTGCAATCTTGGCAGTCCTTGCAGGGTTGTTGACCTTCACCACCGCAAAAGAAGGTTTGTCGATGCAGGACTGGGCGGAGGACAAATTTGGATCAAAGCCGTCAAAAGAACTTCCTATGTAGTTGCCCGTAGTCAAATGAGCAAGCCCTAACCATTCACCCACTCGTCGCCACCCCATATACCAGGCCAGTAAGGTGTCTGCAGTGGGTCAAAGCTTGGATTGTTGATATCGTTTATGACAAGGTCGGTCTCTGCCAGAAACTCCTGGAGCAAGGGCTCGGCAAGCGCCATCCCTGCTGTCATCATGGGCCCAGTAAACGGTACAATGTTTTCGGGACTGATGTTCGACACGCGTGCAAAGTCTTGAGTGAGACTGTCATTACGTACTTTCTCCATACTCTCTTTCATTGCATGGAGGTGTTCGCAGAACTCCTTGGCTGCAAAATTACCACTCTGGCCCAGCTGACGGATAATGTCAACTGCGTTGTTGAAGTTGTCGGCATCACTTTGACTTTGCGCAGAGCCAAGGAGACTAGACAGTGCCAGGTTGGTCGCAGCAGAGAAGAGGTACTGTGTGTAAAAGTAGTCAAAAATCGCGAATGATCCATGAATCCAGCTCTCGCTGAGAAGCCGATATGAGTGACGAGAACACTGGATACAGGTCTCTGCGAGTGTCAATGCACTCTCTGGAAGACTTGTCCTTGGAACAATAGACGGGTCGGTCCATGAGTTGCAATGGACGCGCAGAACATGGAGCAGTATAGGTCGCGTTGCAATGATGCAGCACTTCATGAGTTAATGCAAATGTACGCCAATGATCATTTGATACGTACTTGGTTGAATCTCAGATGTAGATAGATAATCTCGTTGGGCTGTATGGTGCCGTTGCCGTTCTCCAAGTGTAGCTGAGCCGGTAACGTCTCCATCCAGTTTGTGATGTTCTTTAGGGTTGTCTGTACTCGCTGAGAAAACGGGACTCGGTGCTTTCGCCGTGAATACAGCTGCTGGCGTGTTTGCTGCGACAGACCAGCCAGCTCGATGCTTTTCAGGATGTATGTCACATCTTCGAAATCGGTCGCATTATCGAGACCATCGCTACTTGGGAGATCAACTATTATGTCCTCGTCGGCTATGCTTGCGGGATGACCCAGTTTGGAGCAACATGTTCGATCCAGTACATAAGCTGACCACCACAGTCGCTTTCGATGTTCCCTTGCGATGCAGTTCGAGTATATGCTATCAGGAACATTCAGATTGAGGCCCATAACGATACTTAATCTTACGGCGGAACTAGCAAGGATGTACGCCGTATGTCTTCGATTAAGGTTGTATGAATAAAGTACCTGCCGGTCAGCTTCTTCTCAGAGGATGGCTACATCTTGCTTACAAGAAGGAGTGCAACTTCAACTGTGTGCATTGTAGGCCTCTCTGCAGAAATACTGACCATCCTTCTAGCCTGTGCAAAGTACGACAAGCCTGGGAAATTTGACTCTTGACGCGTTCGAATC